>QANX01001096.1:1611-77601 GCA_003254975.1 Ochetophila trinervis | reverse complement strand
AAAAAAAAAAAAAAAAAAAAAAGCTAGCACAATATATATATATATATATATGAATATACATGCACTTTGACCAACCTATGATTCCAACTACAGTTCGAACAGCATCAGCAGAAACCATGGTTGATTTGTAATATTAAAGCAGGAGTTTACGTACTAGAAGAAGAAGAAGAAGAAGATGATGAAAATGAAGAAAAAAGAGAAAGAGAACAAGAACAAATCTGGAAAAAGAGAGAAAAAGATAAGAAGATTAAGTAAGCGAATAAGGAGAAGAGAATAAGGAGTAGATATCGGTGGGAATTAATGTGTCTGATATATAAGGTTCGAATTTGTATATATATCCAAAAACTAGCAGGTCACTTGCAAGACATGTATTGGGAGGTGAAACTCATACCAACACATGTAACTAAACTGCCTTAAATGTTGAAGATATATAGACCACACAGACATATTCATATAATATTTTACCCGGAAAAAAAAGACATATTCATATTATATTATATATAAAGAGAGAGAAGGAGAAAGAATGGCTTTGGCTGGCAGTGGCACTGCCTTCAAGATTCTCACTACCCTAGTGTTACAGGGTCTCAGACAATGACCCATTTATTTACTTTCCATTTTTTCCTTCAAAAGCTTTTCCTTTGTAAAAAGAAAAAAAAAATAAATACAAAATACCATTTGTCAGCGGCTGGCCTTTTACCCCAATTGGAATTAAATTTATTTACTGTGTAACTTATCCAATTCCAGGTAAGGTGCATTACTTGCCATTTGGGTCATAAGAGGCAGGCACAGATTGCTTATGGTCGGTTTGGTCGGTATGAATCGGTTTGTGTAGCTATACAGGAAAAGTTTATCTTGCCTTTTAATCTAGATGGAAAAAAGGCCAAATTTTTCCTCTCTAATTATGTTTTACAGTATAGTGAATTATGAGGGGCATAAATGGGTTTTCATTTGTCACCTCTAAAGCTAAAAAGTTAATTTCTCAGATTCTGCATGCATTGAAAATTTTTATGTTTTTTTCTTTTAATCTACCTTCCATATGTACCGTTAGATATTTGGATAAGACCAAGATAATCATGATTTGGGGATTGGTTGTTCATGGTTCCAACATGAGTAGGCCATGCATTTAATGTTGCATAGTAATTAGATTAGACTATTTATAAGTTCTTCTTCTTAAGTTGATTTTGCTTGGTCTATAAATTCCCTTAATTACTCTCATGAAGAAGATAAATATGGAAAAATAAATCAAAGGAAATCAGTATGCTCACGCTGTTTCATGGTAGTGTGGGAATTCCAAATAAGGGTAATGCATAATTAAAATATACGAAGCTTTACAAAAGTAAATAAATAAATAGTAACTATTTACGAGAAGGAATAGAAGCAAATTAATTAGTAAAAGTTTTCAAACTTTGATATATGGATTGATATTGGATACACACTCATCCATAAATATTTTATGAATATATATACGATTCAGATTAATTTGAATAAGTGAGATTTAATTAAGTCAATGGCCCACTAATTAAGCTTGAAATTATGGTACATTTTCAAACAACAATTATACTTTCCCTTTTGTTAATCGAAATCGGAGAAGAATATTTAGTAATGTAAAGGAAGAAGACAACATGGGATTGTTTTTAATTTATAGTAAAAACTCAAGCATGTTTACTGTGTGATCAATTTTGTAGTTTTGATATTGGTTCTTTTGTGTAATTAACATATTTATATTTGAAAATATTAGCCGTCGATGTCTAATGAATGAATTTGAAATTTTTAATAAAAAAATGTTATCATTATGCGATTCTGACTCTCAAATGATTTGCCGATGCATTGCTACGTGTTATAAAGACTTCGATTCCGTGAGTATAATAATGTGCCTTTTGATTATGTTGTTCACTGTACGTCGATATTTTCAACTTTTAAAATTTTATAATTTAAATATTTAACTTTTCAATTTAGTGATTCAGATTTTTAATTTTCATTTGGTTATAGTTTGAATTTTTTTTCTTACTTTTAACAAATAAAATTTAATAATTATTGCATGTGATTGATTTTAAATTGTATTAAATTTTGAACTAGAATATACTAAAGTATAAAATTTTAAAATTAGTTATAAAAAATATGTATTTTTAATATTTTTTATATTAAAATTTGATATAATTTAATACAAATTAAGTGATTTACATAAAAAAAAAGAAAAAAATTTAACCCTAAAAAATATTAAAGTGTAAAATTTTAAAAATAATTTTAATATTTTTCACTTGAATATTTTCTAATTTAAAAATTAATACAACGTGATATATATAATAAAATATATGTGCACTAATATATATGATCCCAACAATGTTATGTCATACGATGATGTCATTCATTAATTATAACGCTAACTACCATAAATTTCAAAAAAAAAAACTACCATAAAGCATTAGATCATATTTTTGTAAATAGTTTAACAAACGAAAATTTTGTAAGCTAGCCTCACGAGATTATCTTATACTCCTCAGAGAATATTAATGCTTGTCTTTTAAATTTTTTACATGTATATACATATATTAGAATTGATCTTTTGAAAATTATTTTCAGTTTATTCTGAAATATATATGTTGTAGACAATAAAAATGAAATAATAGCTTATTGATTAATTCGTTAAGTTTTATATGTTAATCTTTTAAACTTATTAGTTTTTAATACTAAAATTCTAGTATGTGAAAGTCATAAATCTTTGAGGGTTAATTAAGCATTTAAATTTCTATGGGATCATATGATTTTTCAGTTTTAGTGTTACACATCAGAATGGCTCACATGATAAGCCCAGATATACTAATTCTTAAGAGAATAATTTGATGTGATGGTCATTATTCGGAAAAAAATAATAATTTCATATTTAAATGACCCTGTAGAAAATAGTGGGTATGTTATTGGATTGACCCTGCAGGGACCTCAAGCATAAACTCCATATGATAAAGTACTTTGTGAAGGATGATGGTGTAATTAGTAGTAGGATTAATTGCACTTTTAAATTTTTAATTTTAGAGTTTTACGCTATAGACTCTCAACTTTCAAAAATAAAAATTTAAGCTTTTAATTTTTCAATTATTGGAGATTGATCGAATTTCTAATTTAACCAAACAAATTGATAAACTTCATCCAAGTGGTTGCTCTCACGGACTCTAGTGCTTTGTTTTATTATATTAACAAATTCTTGAACAATTACCAATTTGTTTGGTCAAATTGAAAATTGAACCTAATTTGCAACAAACTAAAAAATTTTGGACATAAATTATTACTTTTGAAAATTAAAAGCTTAAATTATAAAATTCTACTAATCAATAGTTTTATTTTTATTTTTAATTTTTTTAAATCGTTTTAAAAGATGAAATTTAAAATTTTAATTATGATTTACTGGCCTTAAAGGGTTTTCTTTCTAAAAATAAAATTTTAGTATATCACTAAATTGATGTTAAATTATTTATTGATTTTTAAATTTCAATCATTAAAACAAAATTATTAGATCAACTTGATGTGAGTGTGATTCTATAATTAAAAGTCAATAATGCTTAATGTATCTTTTAGTCTATCAAAATATATTTTAAGTATATATGTATTATTATTTTATTACACTTATTCTTTTAAAATTTCACTTAATTTTATCTAACTTGTACTGATATATTAACCAAGGAAATAATGAGACGTATATAGTTGGCATATATGTTCATGGACTAATTGTTCCAACAAGTCATATGAAAAAACATGTTTTAACTGAAGCAAAATCGAACTTTTCTTCTTCCTTATTAATATTCTTCTTCTTGTACAGCTGCTACTACAGCTACAAACTTTTAGATGAGAAAAACTGTTTAGTTTTCCTTTATATCATTTGAGAATGTAGTTTTGCAAAGAACTTTAATAATGGAAGCAGCCTGAAAAAGATGAGCAGGTTTTCATGAATTTAGCTCTTAGCCAGAGAAATTTCAAAAGCACAATTCCTTGGTAGATAGCCCTTACATCACAACCCCAAAAAACATCAAATAGTGGCAAGAAGATTTCAGTCACAATCATAACATGGGTAGGCACTTAAAAGAATTTCTTGGGTATTGCAAAAATTTATTCTTTTGTTGTTTTTTTCCTCCAAGGAATGATTTTTTTAATTTTTTTTTTATGGGTCTGATGAATCAAATTCTGATAAAGACTCTCACTTTCTACACCTGAAATATTGATGATTCGACCAAAAATCTAAGGTGGTATTTGATGGGACATGAATATAGCCAATTTGCAAAGTAAATAGAGAGAAGCGAAGAAATGGGGAATAACAAGAAAAGATATGGACAAAATTTCAAGTCACATATATTCTTCTAAAGCTGCCCCGTGTGATATATGTTTTTGGCAACTTTTTTGTTTTTTTTCCAAACCAAATCACTAACTTCTCCAATTCTTTGTGATGATATTTTTCAACCTTGTCGTTTTATCTGGAAGTGGAATAATTATCTTGCAAGACCAAACCTACTTCAGTCTTAAAAGGTGCTCATACTTTCCTATTCATTTTGAATAATATAAGTTTTGGAACCACAACACTTGCATTTGATGCTCTTTTTCTTTTAAACTTTATGTAATTTCATTATAGTTCGGTTTAATGTCAGAACCAAATAACAACCACAAGCTTTTTTGCAGCCAATAGATAGGGATTTATAGGGTTCACATCCGAAAAACTTTTGCAAGCTGGCTATGGGTAATGATGAAGTTAGGACAATGCAGTTCGGTAATGTTTCAGAGAGAGGCCCTACCAGAAATGGATTGTCAATCTCATCCTCTCAAGAGATATAAAGTTATTTTCTTCTTCATGGACACATACAAGCCTATACATGTATGTACGTATAAAAATTATCTACTGAGCCAGACAGTTTTATATTGGACGCCATATGGCTTATTACTATTGGTTATAAGACTCTATAGCGTCCAATATAAACGACCTGATAGAACTCAGCAGATGATTTATGTATGTATGTACGTATATGTAAATATTGTACAGAGGTAAAAGTATACATACACAGAAAAATCACACACATACTTTTAGTCTGTGCACTAGAGAGGCTTAAATATGAAAATTTTCAAGAAAAAAATCACTTTTTAGGGGAAATTATCTGTTGCATTACTTTTAGGAGTAAGCAAGAATGGGAAAATGCTCATTCTCAGTTTTAAAACATTTTATAATTTGGAAGAGTTATATAATGACAAAAGTCATTCACAAGTCACAATCACTAGTCACTGTGAAAACATAGACATTTTATCATGGAATAAGTTGCAAACCAAACTCTAGGACCATGGAGATTAATTTTCTTGGTTTAACAAGCAAAGCTTTATTATTTGATACGAACTCTTGAGATCAGACATGGCATCTAAATTTTGGCCATACCTGAATTTAAGTGTCTTCATTATGTAATACATGAATTTGAACTAGCTTGTCATACAAAATTAGTCAAGCTAATCTGGCATTGATGATTGATCATCTCAGACAGAATGCAAATATGAAGAACTGTTTAGCATAAATATATGTTGATCTTCCAAGTTCTATGCAGATTGTGCATTCGAAATAGGTCAAATTACAGCTTTCACTTAATCTCATCACAGCTAAAATAATGTTCAAAGAGCAATCAGATATTCAACCAATGCAAGGTACACAGTGAATGACGAGGGAGAAAACACAAGAACTTTATTCACTCAGATGAACATCTTTTCTTTTAAGTGAACAACTTCAAGCTCAAAATTCAGACATTCAATAAAACAATTAAACAGAGAAAAATAGATGAGAATTTCAAAGCTCAAGTGACAGGAAACCTTGACAAAATTAAAACTTCAACCCTATACATGATCTTATATGTTACAGAATGTGCACTTGTAAAAAGCATATGGATACTGAAGAGGGATTTTCCTTCTAAATTTTAAAACCCAAGCCAGGCCACCTCTTTGTCACTTCCTTCTTGGTCTTCTTAGAATTTGGATCAATAAGGTTTTCCAGTGATTTTGCTTTTCTGTCTCGGGTCTTACCAGCTTCTTTCAGAAGCTCAGCTAGCCTTCTTTTCTCATCTTCAAAATCAGGATTTGCAATTCCGAGCTTTTCTTCTCTCAATTTAAGAACAAACTCCAGGATCTCAATTGCATCTTCAACTCTGAAACAGTTCCACATAAGTTCATTAAAGCAAAAGGGAAAATAACTAAATATTGAAGAATGCTAAACTTGCTTTAAATCAGTGGAAAACCAGGATGTCAAGAACACATTACAATTGTTAGCAATCTATTCTCATTATTAGCCAGAATCAAGGCAGATATTATAGATGGACTAACAGAAGAATCAACGTGGCAACGGAATATATATGCAAAAGTTCAGCAGATAGTCAAACAAATATTATTCAAGATGAAGTTTTCATTTACAAGTTTCGAGCGATTAGACTTCATATATGTAATTGTTCAGAATTGTAGCCATGAATAAGAATGAACCCCTCAAACTTTCTCACTTTATATCTCATAACATCTTGAAGCTTAGAATAGAATGGAGAAAGGTAAAGTAACACAATCTAAAAGCATCATGACAACGTGGGGAAGCGTGGAAAAAAAAAATATGAGAGAGAGAGACCCAAAAGAATAGGTAGAGCAATTACAAGAAACAAAAGCACACTCGATAAAGATTTAATACATACCGTGGATAACAACAATTTTCAAGAAACCTGTCAAACTCAAGATGTAAAAATTACATACCATACATTTTTATTTTTTTTCTTTCTTTTCTTTTTTCCTTTTTTTTCCCCCCCTCATAATTTAGCAAACAGTAATTTCTCAACGAAAACAAAAAAAAAGCCTGCAAAGACGAAGTCCCCTACAGAAGTTTGATAACTTCACCGCATTGATCCCAGCATTGACTTTGTTTCCTCTACTGGATATATGACACTTACCAATTCACTTTTGCTATTTAGGGCACATGGTGGGCAGAAAAACACAATTCTTACCATGATGCTATGAACATTAGTTACAATTTTGCTACCCCTTGGCATTTTAAGCTTTCCAATTACAGAGGCAATATATGCTATCAGCTAGGGCAAAACCAAATAAAGTGAAACAATACTTTTGGCATTGAGAGTTCAGGCAAATCAACCACAAGCTAAGAGCTTGAGCCAAAGTGCAAGCAAGAATGGTTGATAGATTACCTCCCCAGAGCATCATAGGTTGCGGCAAGATTTCCATATACCCCAATGGTATCTTGATGGCAAGAGCCACACTCTTGTTCTAGAATCCCCCTAGCTTCTTCAAATAATTCAGCAGCCTCATCTATCTTGAACAACTGCACACAAGCCAATCCCATCTGGTTCAACACAACCCCAAAGAAGGCTGATTTTCTCTCTCCACTTGCTCTGAGTTTTGCAATAGCACTCTCAAAAGAGTTCCGTGCTTCTTCATATCTCCCAACCATGTAAAACATCACCCCCATCCGTGCTTCTATTCCTGCAATTGTACTTTGCTGTCCTGGTTTATCTTCCAACAACTTCACTGCCTTCAGCAGAAGCTTTAGTGCATCCTCAGGCTCATTAATGGACTCATAAATGGCTGAAATTTCAGTCAACCCACCAGCAATCTCTTCTGCTGTGGTCCCAGGCACAGGTTTGGCATATATTCTCAGGGCATTTTCACAGTATGACTTGGACTCTCGCAGCTTCCCTGTTCTGTGATACAGATCAGCAAGCCGTACAAAGACAGAAGCAACCGAAGGGTGGTTGTCACCCTTTGAAGACTTGAAAACAGTGAGTGCCTTCTGGTAGGAGAAGATAGCCTCATCAAAACGACAAAGAGACATGTAGATGTTGCCTATACTGACATCAATAGCAGCAACCTCATTGTCTTGTCCATTTGCAATCATGGCCATGCTGGCAAGGACGAGGTGCTCAAGGCCTGATTCATAATCACCCTTTGCCTCACATATCAGGGCCATAAGCCGACGGTCAGATGCCTCTTCAAGAGAAGCTGGCTCACTGTGTACGCGGTGCATTTCAAGAGTTTTCTTACACAATTCTTCTGCTCTATCAAACTGCATTGCTTGAACATAGGCCTCCGCCAAGTATCTGCATTTTCCAATACCAAATCAGTAAAAAATTAAATTTTTTTTTTTTTTGTCTTTCTCCTTTTCCTTTATAAAATTACTAAGGATGAATTCATTCAAGATTTTAAAAGCATTCAATAAAATGTAACATTTATCATGCAGATATTTAAAGAAAAGCAGTCTGTTGCACTCTGGGAATGAACACAGAGTCATGATAGATAGGTATGTATTTGCATTCAGTTACAGGTCTAAAGTTCCATGGCATGGCCAATTCAAGCACACTGGAGGAAAGGGTCAAGTCTACAGCTAGCATTATTAGTTGTTAGCAACCATTTGCAATAATCTTAAATCCTGTATAAGAAACTTTCATTTGCATTACCTTTCTACTCTAGTATAAAAAATATGGTATACTTAAAGGTTCCATCTCTGAAGAGCAAATTTAAGTTTTTTCTTTCTAATAATAACATAATTAAACAAGAAAGATACTTTACTTTATTTTTCTTTTCCAACTACCTAGTTTTCAGTTTGTCAATACCATGCCAAAATCCATCTAAGGAATCATTATTATTTAATTTTGACAGAAACAAACAATAAATTTATTAATTTTTCAGAGATTTTAAGCATAAATACTGTATTGAATAAGGCAATCAAAGAAAGTACGAGAGAGATAACCAGAGTTAGAGGATGCAAATATGTTTCGTATTTTCACAATGAGAGAATAATTTAAACTGATAATGGTTCCTATGAACGAGTCTTGATTTTCGACTCCACATGAGATTGCTTCATATGCAGCAACAAAATTGACTCATTTCTGCGCCATGGGTCCATGTCCTATTGCACCTTAAAATTTTCAATTGAAACATTTTGTAACTGACCAAGCCCCTTAACCAAGAAAATCGAAATCTAATGGCTTGCATTGAAAACTTCATAGTCCAGTCTGTGTACTAACACTCCACATTACATTTTACATGCCTAAATATCCTGAACTCATCAATTTATAATATGAACTTAAAATAAATGGATCAACAGAAATGATGCAAATCCTAAGCGTGCTCATGGTTTAGCACAAAACCAGTTTTATTTGACTCATTACATGTAAAAGAAAATATAAAAAATAAAAAAAAATTTCACCCGATTTAAAATAATTTAATTTTTTCTTTTTTTTTGGGTCAATCAGCAATTGGCCAATTGTCATAAAGTTCATTTTACCAGATCTTCAATTAAATGCCAAATGCTTTAGCTGATTCAAACAATAAAACAAATACACAAGAAAGACAGAAATAGAAAATTCTGCATTATGGAAATGCCAAATTTCTAAATTTGGTTAGACAATCTAATAAATCCTAATCCTAACAATGCGTTTAGCTTAATCCAAATTAAATATATTTTTCCCTTGCCCCCCTTTATCGTAAACTTAAAATCCAGAATCCAATGTGTAAAAAATCTGGTGTTAAATAAACAAACACAAAACCCACTTTGCCCAAACGTATAAAACAAATTAATAAAAGAAAAAAAAAATAAAAACAAGACCTGGAAGTCTCTCCGACTCTGAGATCGGTCTCTCCCAAGGCCTCGATCTGGATCTTCAACCCCTCCTCATAGCAAGAAATCGACCGGTCCACCTGGCCCAGCATCGAAAACGTGTCCCCCAATTGCATATACCCAGAGAACGCCGCTAGCGCGTGATCCGCACCCCTGGATAGATCAGGGACCCGAATAGCCCGCTCCAGAACCGGCACTGCCTCCTCAAACCTCCCCAAGCTACAATATATAGCCGCCAAAACGTGCAAGCTCATAGCCAAGTCCAAGCTCGGCTCGCCATCGACCGCACAGCGCTCGAACGACTTGGAAGCGCGAACCGCATAGTCCAGAGCCTTAGAGGGACCTTCACCAGAAGCAATGGTATCCCTAGCCAACTTGAGAAGGAACGGCCCGAGATCCGGATTGTCAAGCGAGGCTTCGGATAAGATCGGGTTCGGACTCTCAGGCTGCAGTTTTTTAGACCGACGATCCGGAGAGGGTTTGGATCGAGAAGCGGAAGGAGAAGGTGGCTTTTTGGGAAGTGGGGATGGGGTTTTGGAGATTCCGGGTTCGGATCTTTGGGATTGGGTTTGGGTCTGGGTTTCGGAGACTGAGATTCGGAGTGGCGGCGCTTCCGGTGGGGTTTTGATGGAAACCAAGCCCGGCATCGTAAAAGATCAAGAAGAAGAATAAGAAGAAGAAATGTGTGTGAATTGTTTAAGGCAAAAATGAGAGAAAATTGATAAATAAAAGAAAAAGATAGAGAGAGAGAGAGAGAGAAAGAGAGAGAGTGTGTGTGAGACTAAGAGGAGGTTATGGAGTTAATTTGTGGATTAGAACTTGCTACCATGCTCAACCAACTTTTTCTCTGAGTAATTGAATTCTCTCGCTCAGAGAGACAGAGACAGAGACAGAAACAGAAGAAGAAGAACTGTGAATTTTGGGATGCCAATTCCAGATCACTTCTTTCTCTCTCTGCAACGCTGGCAAAAGTGTGATCGTGGAGGTTTCTCTCTCTGTGGATACGAGGACAAAATGGTCAATTCTGATTTGACTTTTCCAACCGTTTTATACACGTAACGGTGCCTCGTGATCTTGACACTTGTCGCTACTTTATTGGCTTAAAGCGGATGGAAATAATAATACTTACAGTAAGTATTCCTCCGTCCGTTTTGGGCTCAGGCTCAAGTTGTTCTTTTTTTTTTTTTTTTTAAATGGTAAATTTATCTCATCGGTCAGGAAGTCTATATACATTTATGTTTATTTTTTATTTTTTTTCTAATATTTGGAATTAAAGATGTTACCAAACATTTTTCCTTTTTTTCACAGAAAAATAAAAAATGATTCCCTTCTTTAACAATCAAATATTGCAACTTGCAGCTTGTATTTCTGTAGTTTTGAGAGTAAATGTCTCAATATCCATTAAATATCTTTCCCATTCATATATAAAATAAATAAATTATATATATATATATATATATACAATGGCCGCATAATAAACAAATTGATGAATAATTTTGGTCCCAGAAAAGAGCTGTCCATCATACCATAAGCTCTCTAATTAATGTAGAACAACCAACTGATCTAGCTGATCAAACTATGCAATGTTGATTCCCCATATATATATATATATATATATATCTATAAATTACCAACTATATAGTTATTTTTAAGTGCGGGAATTTCACATTTAGAAAGAAAAAAATCACGAGACTTTGATAAGTCTAGTCTTTGTGCTTTGTACAGACGATGAGTTTTTAAAAATCTTATTAAATTTTTATTTTTAGATGTGAGATTTCCGCATTGGAAAATAATTATATATATAATTTTATTAACATATATGAATAAAGACAAACTAAAAAAAAAGATTATTACTTTCACCAAAAAAAAAAAAAATTATTAAGTAAACCCATATTATATATGTTGTTGCTTCCTTGTAAGATGGCAAAAGTCACAAGAAGCCAAATTCAATGGAATTTTTCAAAAATAGCATATAAATATATACATATGGTTGAGTCCTATATTTTTATTAGGGATTCCTTGGGGTTTATTTCATTATTATTTCTTCTGATTCTTATATCTTAGCTCTTTGCTGGATTAATTTGGATATTCTAGTTGGTCATAATATTGTTGGAGAGGCAGCCACATACATGTATATATAATATATTTGTCATGCCACCCTTACTCATTCCTCTCCTACCATTCATTTAATTTTTCAAATATAATTGAAAAATATATATCAAACCCAACTTATTTTCTTAATTTTTATGTCATTTTAAAATAACATAATTTTTAAGTCTTTCCACAGCCCTTTTACAGCTAGAGAAGTGCATGCTGTACATTGATCAGTTTTGACATGAATCCAAGTACAATTAATTAAGAATTAAATTCTCTCTCAGAAAAACAAACAGAAGAAAAAAAACAGAAGAAGAAAGTTGATAGCATTTACTATTTACAATTTCACACCCAAAATAAATAATAGTAGTGATGATCACTCATAGCCATAGAAAGTGCACACATACATGCATAACTTATAGCTCTCTGCTCTCTCTCACTCATTAACTCACTCATTAACTCACTCATTAACTCACTCATAGCCATAGGAAGTTCAAACATGAATAATTCTCTTCCTCTTTCTCTCAACATTTCAATAAGTAGATGGGTAGACAGCAGGAAAGAATCTGATACATATATATATATATATATATATATATATAATATCCAAGAGGAGAGGAAAGGTTGAGTTCTTGATGATCATGGATTACCACCTTTACCTCCACCACTTCCTTTACGTGGCTCATGTATAGGATTTGGTCCAGGGTCTTGATAATCCAGCATTGCTTCTACTTTTATAAGCTTTCTTCCTTTCATCTGGATAATATTCCTCACCTACAGGTCGACATGATAGTCTAGAATCAAGTTTTATTTTATATTTTAGCTTTTAGATCACATTGAGTACTAAGATTTAAAATTTAAATTAGTGATTTAATATGGATTTAATGAGATACTAAAATCATATTTGGAAAAACTGAACCATGTCGAATATTTGAAGAACATCACTATCCAGTTTAACAAATTCCAGAAGCGTACTTGGAAAAGTATAGAGAGAAAGCTAGGTTGAATATGATTAAAAGAGCAAATCTCTCTGCTAATCTTTGGAATGTGAACTTTACCTTATGACCACTTGGGTTATTGATGAGCTCCACACCATTGTTGAAGTTGTCTGCTCTTCCTGCAAGTTCAAAATATCAGAAAAAATTAAGTTTCTATGCTACTTCAGCTACATGCATGTATAGATATTTAGAAAAGATGGATAATAATAATTCGAGTCCTACTATTATCTTTCTTGCTAATCTGACCTGAAAATGAGAAGTTAAAGAGTAGGCAGAGGAGGATAAAGATCTTGATCTGATGAGGAAACATGGTTTTGGTATTAGTTTTTTTCCCCTAATATTTGTTTGTTTAAAAATGAGATAGCTAAATAGATAGTATGCAAGTGAGTGGTATTTTTTTTCATAGGAAGACATGGAAGTAGTCTGGGTTTTTATTGAGTGGAGAAGAGAATGAAGCCAAAACAGCATGTAATAATGACACACCCCACAAAAGTTTGTGGAATGATTATGGGAAAATACATTACTCCATTAATATCCCACCATCTTCTCTATAAGTCAACTGCACCAATTTCTGCTCTACAAGTATACAACTACTACTGCTACTACTACTACAAAACCTTTTATTTATATATATATATACACACACACACAGAGGTTTCTTATTTTGTCTGCCAAATAAGAAATTTTAGTGTTTGTGTGGGGCAACACAACTTTTTCTTGTTGGGTTTTGTTCACCTTTTGGAATTCACTTCTCCCACTCTTTTTAAATCAAAAAAATTATTTTTCAACTCTTTGACACTAACATGAGCCATTTTCACACTTGTTAGGTATCATTCCATTTATAGTTGTTCTCTGTCAAATTAGTGCCTATTGATCCTCATTTAAGGTGATTTTTGGACTCTGATAATTTTAATCAATCAATAACTCGTAAACACTAATGAGTGAGTTAAATCAACATCAAAAGCACTTGATTGGGTGAAAATTTAGTGTGAATATCAATGGTGGGACCTATTTAAACAATTTTTTTAATTTGAAAACTCTAGAATCTAAGTATACATCCGGTTTAGAGACCGTCCAAATGACAATGGCCATCGATATTAATCCCATGTTTTAAAGCATAATCTATTTCTACAGGAGTAAAAGTTTATTTTTTAAATGTTATATATTTTATATTGAGCAAAACACCTGGGATAAGGATTACAGGTTGATAATGGTGGCCCTTAGAGCAATTAATTAAGGTGAAAAATGATTAAGATTCCAGTCCTTTGTTTGCGTACACAACTTGAGGTTGTCGGAAGACATAATAACAAAGGTCTAGTACTCATTAATTATAACAACAAAAGCTTGAAAGCTGTCAGGAGGAAAACCCATATAAATGCTCATCAATCCCCTGGTTTCTAACATAAAAACATTAACATAATAACCCTCTTTTTTTTCTTTTTTTCTTATTATTATAATCCACAGTTTAATTTTCTTTATTTGTTCTTTTCATGCATCCAATAAGATTTTGTCCTCTCTAGCTTCATTGCTGAACCCTAGATTCTTTCTTATGTTGCATTCTGCAGGAGACTAAGGGAACACATAGAAGATAAAGTGATAAACCAACTAATAGATATGAATGTGTAAGACTACCATAATTCAGGTTCTGTATATACTTATTATGTTTTTTGCTTATCAGAGAAAACAAATATATGTATATATAACACTGTGTTATTATTAGCAAACTAAATTAAACAGTAGTCAAACCAGTTATGTTAAAGTATATAATTCAATTTTCAAACCCATGAGAACTGTAATACTGAATTGTTGGTTAATAGTTCTGAAATTGAATTTTCCAAAATAATGGGTATGAAAATATTAACCTGCTGCTCCATTATTTTCCTTATAGAAAGAAATGTGATAGATAAGAATTAATGGTGGTCATGAAAATTATAATCTATTCCTAGAGCTAATTTCTTCTGAAGTTGACTTCCTAACTTTGCCAGCTATATTGAAGAAGACTTTAGCCCATTTTTACTATGCTTTTTAATGCATTAAATTCGATTCCTTGCAGAGTCAGGTCCTCCATTTTTTATTTCTAATTATTATCTACAGTGCCTTTACGCTAACTCTCATGTGGTTGGTTAGATAAATCATGCTTTCACTGTTAGTACCTGTCATTAGGCTTCTCTACCAGTAAACTCAACCAGCCAAATCTGCCAACCAATACAAGTTTTCCTATTATCTAACCCATTATTTTTTTTTCCCACCTTAGATCTAAGCTTTGGAGGAGTTAATTTCTTCCAAATCAGTCATGATTTAATATAACTAAAGGATATATTTATACCACAAGAAAAAACAAAAAAAAAGATACCTTATACAACAAGATTTGAATATTAAAACTAAATTAAGCTCAGGAACATCCTATTGGCCCATATATAATAAGCTCCTGTAACCTCTAATAAGCTTTTAGAATTGTATTTTACCAAAAAAAAGCTTTTAGATTTGTACACCTGAGGGTGTAGCCAGTGGTAGGAACCAGGTGAATCATCACACATGCAGGTACGGAAGTTGTAGTTCAATCATTGGTAGCTTTATATGGACCCATGTACTCATATCCGCTGCTATTGCAGGAGAGAGAGAGAGTTTCTAGCAACATAGACTCCCATCGTAGACTCGTACTGAGTTAAAAAAACGTCTGAATTGGTCCAATCGCTAAATACTCTTGGACTTATCACCCTACTATGGGTAGGTTATTTTTCTTTCAAAAAAAAAATTGTTAGATTCGTGTAACATAGATTTGTTTGTTTCCTAATTCTTATTACCTCTACTAAGATGCATTGGTCTTGCCAAATTCAATTTATAGTCTATGTTTTAAAAATTACAACTATCACCTCTATAAAAGTGTGTAGGATATTACTTTAAGAGATGTGAATAAAATTTTAAAAAAACAAAATAAATGATTACTATTTAAAATCTAAAAAATTAAATTTCATTTAAATAAACCTCGGAACAAATGGATGAAATTAATCCTATATAATAAAACTGGGGTGAGAAAATTACCAAAAAAATAATAATAATATTAGGGTGAGAAAGAGGAGTTCAAGGCCATGCAGGAGATTAACTGTGAGAGTTTATATATACATAATGGCTAACAAAGAGTAATTGTTTTAGGGAAAATGGTGATAGGTGGATAAGTAGAGCCCCCAATAGAATCTTATCAATTGGAAGCTCACCAAAAAGCTTTTTCTCTTTGAGAGGTAGGTTTTAATTCAATTTTAGTGATGATTTTGTGGTACATTGAAAAAATAAAAATAAAATAAAAGCTTATGCTTCAAAGGTAATGGCAGACAAGATGTAAAATCGAGTAGAATTATGTCAAAAGGATGTGAAAATTAGGTCACCATCTTAAAAATAAATAAAATTAAAAATTTAGAGAATTAAATTAGGAGCAATTCCAATAACTTTCTCAATATCATCTTCAGGGCCATACACGTGGTCTCTTTCATCCAAATATTAATCAAAACCATGATTCTTTTCTTCACCTCTCACCTTAGCTAGAGCCCCCTCTCCTTTCTTTTCATGTCTTTCCTCAAAAGTACCTCTTTATCCCTACCATTTCAAATCCAACTCATTGTCTGAGCTGTTACATAATATATATATACATATACATATACATATTGTCACATGCAAATCTGCATCATTTTTTGGAACTTCAAAGTTCCTCCAACCCCATCGTGCAAATTATCATTTCATTCTTGAACTATTTTATTTATATTTTTAGCAAGTTAAAAAATATATTTCATTTATATATAGAAAATTGTTCGTCTTGATATTTATAACACCAAATATGGTGACATAACAAGTTGTAAATATGAAACCTCAATTAATGATTTAAAATTAAAAATTTAATTAATTAGAGATGACAATTTTAGCATTTATCATATCCATAATCATATATATCTTCCATTATAAAAAAGAAGAAGAAAGAAGTTTCAGAAATCATATATATATATATATATATATATATATTTGGGTGACATTCAGCAAAAAAAAAAAAAAAGGAAAACTGAAAAGCATATATATACATATCTTTTATGAAATGGTACAATTCGGTAGTAATATTCTAGAATTCCCCAGTAATACAACATATAAATACTTACCAAAAAAATTATAAATATTTTCGCTGCTGCTGAGGGCTGAGAGTGCTGCAGGATTTTATTTTTATTTTTTTTGCACACTTTATTTATACTCTATAATCTTGATTTAGCATTGATGAACAAATTAAACCATAAAGTCATGTTTGATGGCTTATATATATATATATATATATATTTTGGTAATTATGTTTGATGGCTTATATTGGATTGTATTACAGAGATGTATTGTATTAGTTTTGATTAATATTACGTTTAGATGTAATTTTGTATTGGATTATATAATGTATTATTAATACATTTAAATTTTTCTGTATTAAATAATACACACCTGAGAGTTTTCAGACGTTGTAGACATTCCACGATGCCGAAAACATAAGATAGTCATCATTTTTTATTTTGCACATGTAGGTCTTTCTATACAAATCTTTAAGTTTTATTTTTTTACTTCATTATTTTCGCTAGCTAAACGGTAAAATTTTTAAATTGAAATAGAGGTTCTTTTATATCGTCATTTTAGAGTATGTTTGTAATTTTTATTATTTTGTTTGCAATTTTTGCTAGCCAATCTTAAAAATATGTGAGCGAAAATAAAATCTACATTCTCAATCACATCTTTCATTAATTTGTTTTTAATATTTTTAAAACTTACCAATGATATGTGTTAAAATCTTAAATATTAAAAATTAAAAACTTTAATAAAATTAAAAATCAAAACTAAAATTAAAAGTTAAAAATTTTAAATTTTAATAAAATAGTCAAATACAATACAAATGTATCAAACATCGTATTATATACACATTTTAATACAATTTTACACTAAATACGAGATATATTATACAATAAATTATAATACAATACATTACAATATAATCTAATACAATACAATCTAATATAATATAAAATATCAAATGAGCCATAAGCTCACTATATATATATATGATTTTTCTCTCATTAAAAATTTTCTGTCTTGGACAACGTATATCCAACATTAGATATGAGTGATATAAATTTTACACGCCTATCCAATATTAAATATGAGTTGTTTGGGATGAATTTTAGACAGAAAATCTCTGATAAGAGAATTATTGTATTACATATATATATATATATATATATATATATATAGCCTGTCCTCCATTCATTGGTTTTAAGGCCCCATGGCAGCCCTCTCTTCCTACAAAGATATTGGCATTTATTGTTGTATATGAATATCTTAATTAGGCATTGAAGTTATGCAGTTGGTCAGCAGTTAGGGACTCCAGGCCCACAAGGTTGCCCTTTGTCATGTTTTGGATTAGATTTTGGCTTTCCATAGTCCAATAATTCTTCAACTGATATTTGACTTCTCATCTCCTGTTCATCAGTTACCTTAAATTCCACAAACAAATTAAGATGGTATCATTAAAACACCTTTGGCAACAAGAACATCCTTAATAATACTCAAAAACATAATCAAATAACCTCATTTGGTGGGTTTATGTGATAAAACCCATTCCTGATCCCTTGCACTCTTCCTGAATATATATGATGAAGAAAAAATACATAAGTATACATATATATATGTGTGTGTGTGTGTGTGTGTGTGCACATATATTACTTGAGCTACATTTTAGGCATTATGAATCTGAAAAGTTCAAACTGATAAAGGCATTGTTAACAAATTCTCACCTGAAGACATGCTCACAAAGATCAAAAGGAGAATGACAACACAGGTTTTGATCATGGAAACCATCTTGTGGATATTAATGTTAGAGAACAAGTTTTGTTACTTTGAAGGGCTAGAGAGTTATGTTATATATATATATATATCATTTGGGTTGGGTTGGGTTGGGTGAGTGGGGCATTAGTAGCAAAGGTAAAGCACTAGGGAAAATTAATCAAATGAATAAGAATGGAAATAGGAGTCAATGCTTTGCATGGCTCGATTAGCTCTCCTTGTGTTCTGTTTGGCTAGCTATTAGGTTTTTGCTTTATTACGTTTCAAGGCTCAAAAATATGCCCCATTTAATCCATTATTGTCTTGTCTGAAATGTACATCCATATGTATATATATATATATATGTATGTATGTATTAATGAATGTATATGTCCTTATAAAATATCGGTATCGAAGGAAATATCGAAAGTTCAAAATACGGAAATATCGATGGAAATATCGACAAAATATCGATATAGATAAAAAAACGAAAAAAATGACGGAAATTTATAAAAAAATATGGAAATTTTTTATGAAACTTCAGGATATGCTTATTTATTAGATACTTTATCAATTTAACTATAAAAATTGAAAAAATATTGAGTATAAATCATATTTATCATAATTACGAAGTTTATAATACTCACTGATAAGAACAAAAATGTTATTAATTAAGTAATGAATTATTTATTAATCAGAATAATAATACAAGTACATGATTACTTAAATATAAGTCAATACCACATAGAATTTCTTGGTGGTTGAAAATTTTCACTCTTTTCCTCATCCTTATTAACATGCACTTCTCCGTGATAATTTTGCATGTAATTGTTAACATACTAACCATATGGATAATATTTCATGTGAGTGTCTTTGCTGATAGTCATAATATGGATATGACGTTGATTGGCTTTTTTCATAACTACTAGCCCCTGATGGTTGAGTTTGAGAATGTATCTATGAGTTATTACTTGATGATATTCCATAACCATCCATGAAATAAGGATTATAGTCACATTCAATTCTCATTTATCCAAAATTTGTAGAAAAAGATTTTTCTTCTTGTTATGATATTCCTATTGTACCACTTTCTCTGCGCGTATAATATTTTCTTATAGCACCAATTCATGGCCCACATTCTCTACTTCCATGTTCTTCATATTGAGTTGCATGAGTGTAATATTCTTCACATGTGAATGGACTCAATCTCTGTTGAATTGGTGACTCTCTTTCGTAACCACTTTTAACTTCACCAGTACATCTATTGATATCGCCACTTGAGCCAGAGACACTATCAATAGTTGAAAATTCTAAACCTATACTTTTGGAATGGGCCGAAGCACTAGGAGTTCTAGTTGGCTGTCTCATAAAATTTTTAAAAGAATCAGCACTACTAGAGCTTACTTCTTCAGCAATTACTCTTGAACATTTATACATTCTTCTTCAGCTTGAAAATGATTACAATATAAAAAAATAATACAATTTTATAATTATAGATAATTTACGTGATAAATCATATAAGTTATATGATTAGATGATGTGAGTTTTAAACTTTTAATCAAATAATTTTTTTAACTTGTTGAAAATTTAAGTCAAAATAATCTTCTTCTTTTTTAATTATAACTATTTTTTTTATTTTAAAATTGTAATAATTGTTTTACATTTTTTTTAATTGTTTCAATTTTGCTTTTAAATTCTAATTCGCCTAATTATATTTTAACTTAAAATATATCATCAATAAATAATTATAATTTAAAAAATACTCAAATATTTATAAAAATATATCATATTTTTAAATTTTAATAATCTAAATTTTTCTGGAAATTATGGAAATTTTGACAAGTTTGTGAAGCAATTACCATGAAAATTTTGACAGAAATATCGAAGAAATATCTAAAATTTCTATGGAAATTTTGACCAGCTTGTGAAGCAATTACCATAGAAATATTGGCAGAAATTATAAAAAATTTATCCTTTTTTTTTTTGGAGAATGAATTTATTTCGGGATGATAAAAAAACCAAAATTTCGATGAAATTTCACCGAAATTTTCAATTTTTTCATCCTTGCTTATGACCATACATATACATGACTTTTGCAAAATGCACATATGTTATTTTTCAACTTATATAAGATTAGTATTTGGTACTTCTAGTATTAATTAATGAATGAAGCTGTTGATCTTGGAATGTAGTATTCACATTTATTATATATTAAGTCAACTGAGAGGAAACCAATAAATGAAATCATTGTCAAAAGCATTTGGAAAGGGTTTTTAAGGTAGTGAACCATTAATAAGCAGAAATACTACATATAGAGGAGAGAAAAAAGAAAAAATTAATTTAAAACCCATAGGAGTTATAGCACTTATATTTTCCTATTAAATTCAACTATGATATATCCTGTTGCAGAAAACGATGATGATGTTGTTGTTTGGCAGGTTCAATTCAAAGAATTACTTAGATGACTAAAATACTGACTTAATATTTCCACCATCTTAATTTCTGCAGGACTTGAGGCTGCAGTTGAAGAACTGATCAAATCCACAAATAATGCTGCACCACTATATATAAAAAAATATAATATATGTACAGGAATTGCATGATCTCTTGGAAACTATATCCTAGTTTATGTTGGGGGGAGACGTAAAGATTTGGTAATTATTTAGTGAATGTTAAAAGTTGTTATTTGTCCAATTTAATTTTTAATTTTTAAATTTTTAACAAGACGTTATCAATAAATTTTGCCACATCTATATATTTCTCAAAATAAGAAGGAAAATAGTTTTGAGGAAATGAATTACATGCATATATATGCTCATTTTCATTAATCCTTGTCTGAATCATTTGAAGTTTTTCCCTTTCTTATAGTTTGGGTTTTCTTTCACATTTTTATCTTATTCTTTTTTTTTTCTAGATAACTTAATTACATATATCAAATTCGTATGCTCATTCAGAACTTTGAATATCTCCCTTCTAAATTTTCTTGGATTTTTTTTTTCTGAAGACTTTCTTAAAATAATGTGACACATATTCTGGTTCATAATTACTGTCGACAAAATAAAAATGTAAAGTAGATATAAAGCTTTGAAATACTCTTAATAAATAAGGCACAGAAAAAGAATTAGTTAAAAAAAAAAAAAAATCCCAAAAATGGCTGATGAGCTCCCAATCTAATAGTCAATCACTAAACAGTTGTTCACAATGTTCACTATTCATATTGCATGCTTACCCTTATCAAACTTTAACTTATCCTCTGCATATTTGATTCCCCAATTTTTTTTCCTACCTTTTTTCTAGAATGTCATATTGTATGGTCATGGAGAGAGTTCACTTCTACATGTAGAGGGGAGGGCCTTCCTTCTTCTCTCTCATTTGTCTTGCACTCCATTTTTTAAGATACATGAATGGTGGTAGTCAAATCAAAGAAAGTCTTAGTCCTTTTAAAGTTGACCACCCAAATTTGTCTCCTATATTTTTCTTCAGAATATTAATCATAAAACCTTTTTTTTTTTCATGTTTCAATGACAGGTTAAATATATTACTGGTGTTTATCGCAAAAGCTCTGTCGGCAGCACAGTTCGTGCAGCCTTTGCCCTTGAATCACTGCCAAGTGGCAATTAATTGAGGCATCTTTATATATTTTATATTAGAACGAATAAAGACACGTGGCAAGACTTATGTATGGGTGACACCTCGATTACTAACTTAAAACTAAAAACAGAGATAAGGCTGACATTCGACATGATATCATAAAACTGTAAAAAAAAAAATGAAATAATAATAAAAAATGAAAAATAATGATGGAATGTGGAGTGTTGTGGTCAATTTTAATTGTATACTCTTTCATACTTTCCAAATGCTGTGGCACAAGGCAGTTGCATCATCAAGGTGGAACTGTAAATGCCTTCAGAATTGCATTATTTATGAATTAATGGAAAATGACATGCAAAAAATGTGAATGGGAATTAATTCTTCTTTTTAATCTCTCTATGGTTGAGATTGAAGAAATCCCAAGCATTTGGGCATTCCTAATATGGAAAAATTTGCACACCTTACCACTATAGTAATATGGAAAAATGTGCCCCTAATAATATTCCTATTAGGGGCCACAAGTTAGGTTTTGGCTCCTTAAATCATTTCCCAGAGCATTATTAGCTTAAAATCTGGATGTGTCCGACCTCCTTAGTACAAGGGAATGATGAAAATTAGGCCGGACAACATGTTTTGTTGAACTTTGTTTGTGTTGTGCTGTGTTCGTATCGTGTCAAATTTTGTTCATCTGAACCTAACCCGTTAAGTTTTTATGTTGAACCGTGTTCGTGTCGTGTTCGTGTCGTGTTTTATTCGTGTTTACTAGACATGTACGTGAGTATTTAATTTTTTTTATTTAAATTAATATATATTGTCAAATGATAAATCATTATCAATTCATGTCTATTAAGCCTAAATACATATTCAAATAATATGTTAAACATTTAAAAAAATATATATTAACATACTAAAATTCAACATAAATAATAACTGTGAATTTAAAATATGTAAAATATTACGAATTAAAGCTATATTAAATATTTATCGTGACTAAAAAATAAAATATGCATTTCAATTATAAATTTAAAAATATTCAAAATATTATAAACCAAACTGAAATTATACATCCAATATAAGTAATAAAAAAGATAAAATCTAAAATAAAATATTAATATATAAATAGATATAAAAATTGTAATTTTCCAATGAAATAAAATATAAATTTTATAGTTTTCTAAAACTAAACAAAAAAGCAATGTAAAAAGTTAACTATAATGAAATAATTAAATTAATATTTTTTTTATTGTGTTTTATCGTGACACATCGTATTAACGTGTTCCAACACGTTTCAACTCGTTTTCTTATCGTGTCTTATCGTGTGACACTGATATCATCCTGACCCGATATCGCAGATCCAAACCCTCAAATTATCGTGTCGTGTTATCATGTAACATTTTGCCAAGTCTAATGAAAACTCATATTGATGCTAATATTTTATTTGCGTTTTTTTTCTGGGTTATGTAATCTCACTCGAATCTATGTTTATTTTCACCAAATCCATCTTCTAATCGGTTCAAGAAAATGTGAAGGGAAAAAGAAACAAGCAAACAACTCTTCTCAGAACAGGGTGGATTCCAACAGCCTAAACGATTAATAATGGATGGACCAAGCCATATCTTCAAATCCATTTCAAAGGATTGCCTTCCATAGAGAGAATGAAAAATAAGAGAGAGAAAGAGAGGAGCCAATGCGTGTGAAGTAAATCATTAGTAAGAAGAAAATGAGTCATTACTACACAATCTCATTCCATAGCTCAGAGGTAATCAATTCATGTGTACATATTCACAACAAATGGTGGTGTGATGAAAAAATATTACACTTTGCCTTGACTCTGTCAGTTGAAAGTAGTTATTATTATTATTATTATTTTTTCCTAACAATATGTAAAAGCAATTCCAACTTTCGCAGCATCTGATAAGACGAAAGATGGAAATTGGTTTAAATCACCTCCAGATTCTAGTTTGGCTCGAAAAATATCACCACTAGACATTTGCCTCGCAAAATTTGTTAAACGCTGCCAGTTATTATATTCGAACATGTTTTTGTGCATCCTCACAAAGTTGAATGAGAAGGAGGGCTTTTCTAGACCATATGAGTAAAACTTAGCCATCTTTACAATCTGTTCGAACGATGAATCATCCATATTGGCCGCAGAATTTTCACCTTCCAAGGGTACCTCACACCTCCTAGCAGCCCTTAGCAGCTGCATAAGAAAGCCTTCTGGGCTACTGAATGGGTGCAGTGGTTTCTCTATGACATCTTTCATTTCAAAACATGAGCAGCATAAAGTAAATCCATACCTACCAAACATGCGAGCAATTGGCAGGTATCCATCTCTTGAACTAGTATTGTAGTATCCAGCCGTTAACTCTGATGGATGTGACTGCTTTTCATAGTGCCAGTGGATAGCAGCCACTTTTGCCGATGTATTAACTTTTGTACCCCGAAAAATGGTCTCTGCTTCCCTACATATCCTCTCGCCATGCATAAGCAGCATTCTTGAGTACCATTGCAGAAAAAATTCACCATAAGGTGTCCTCCAAGAACCAGTATAACTGTTGAAAAACTCTGTAAATTCAGGATTATGCATCAAACTGCCAGTTCCAAGAGGGCCTCCCTCTCCCCATACATGCATTCCAACCTTTCTAGCACAAGCATTGAGAGATGCAAGCATGTACTGGACACAACATTGAGGAAGAAAAAAAAGGAAATAAAAAAAAAAAAATCAGTACAGAAACTGGGCTATATAGGTTCAGGATCAAGAAGTTAAAATAAAAAATACACCAGAACAACCTCCTCCACACAGGGAAATATTACATGCTTGTAAACAGAGCTAAACCATTTTCCATACCTTATCATAGCACTGAAACTCTCCAAGTTCTCTAAAGCGCCAAGCCCATGTCATCATTTGGGAAGGGCATGAAGGATATCTCAATTCACCATCAGGACCCATTCCAACCTGAATTCCCTGAAAAGCCAAGGAACCTAATTTAAGTATCAAGGAATTACCAGTACAACATAACCTTAACGTGCTATATCATCATGGCACCATCTTACTGTTATGGTTACACCAAGAGAAGGTCTAAAAGTATCTCTGAAGTTCCTCATAAAATCTGTATATGCTTGGATTGGTGAACGGCCACGTAAAACAGGCAGAGTATCACATCCAAGAGAAATGTATTCCATATTTCTTCTACCAAATCTATCACAATATGCTATATCTGGATCTTTATCAATCTCTTCAAGTACCCACAGAGGAAGAGGAATCCTTTCATGCACACAAACAAAATCATTTTAAAAAAAGGCTCAGAGGCAGCAGGTTGCAAATAATAAGCCAGGAAGTAAATTCAGGAAATATTTACCGACCCCAAAGTAACAAATGGAAAGATAGCTATAGAAACTTTTCACATAGCACACACTATAATAAGTTAATTATATGAGCTATAAGTTTCAGAAAAATTTTCACTTTGAATAATCATGACAATGTCACAAGAATTGCATACACATTATTAGAGCACAAAATGTTGGAATATGTACAAAAAGTTCTAGTGGAATAGAAGACAAGAACTAAAGCTTAAAAATGCTTAACCTAAAGTGAGGTGGCAGTGGTAAAAACAAAAGACCCATACAATGCCTCCAAAAAAGACAATATCAATTCCACCACTACAAAGACAACAATTAAGGTATTGCATTGGACAGCTGGAACCTAACATGTTATCTTTAAATCTCAGGCAATGCCTCAAAATCTCCTATAAGAAACAAAAAGTAGCGTAGGTTATGTGATTACATGCATCCTCAAGAAAAGCTAACTAAAACAGAGTGAACAGCGGTAAGGAATGGTATAATAGCAACGAATAAACCTCTTAATGGCATATGGAGAGCTAGCTAGAAAGTGGAGGACTGAGCAATCTTGTACCCATTGTTATTAGTCATCATTGTTATGATTGTATCATCAATTATAGGAGCTGTATACATGGAAAATATTTTTAAGTGACATAACAACAATTATTTTTAATTCTTATAGGATAATTATGTTTCAGATGTGTTATTGCATGTCTTTGGGAATCACACGACCATAAAACCAATGAGGAAGTAGAAAACACAAATTCAGGTATTAATATCTTCTCTGAATCAGCAAACACATCCATACCCCTAGTGCCTACGACTGGCTTAAAGAGGTAAAGATCCTAAAGTTATTATCATTTGTTTTGCAAGATATATATAATTGAGAGTAGCTTTTATCCTTTAGCTCCAAAGTTTGCAAATTATATTATTGTCCCCTAAAGCAACAACGACAATTACCAAAAGGAAATTTCAGTATCTGAAAAGAACTAAAGCATCCCATAATCCAAACAAAATAAAAGGCAACGAGTCAAACATAATGTAACGAATTAATCCCCCAACTCTAATAAAACAATTAACAAGCATCAATGTGCATATTACTAGTATCAGAAACCTACTCAATTGGAACTATTTTAAACCGAATAGAATCGAAGCCAATAAATCAAACTAAAAACTAACCAGTGAGGCTCATCAGGGCTAGTGCCACATTGATGAAACGCCATAACAGCTCGAACTTTGAGCCCGCACTTTCTTGCCAGCTCGACGATCTCCGAATAGCCTTCCCATTCGTAAACCATAGGCTGCTTCCTCTCAACAAGGCCCCACCAGACCTCCATAACCACACCTTCAACTCCAGCAAGCGCGAGCGCCCGAAACGAGTGTACCATAGCTTTGCGCCTGCGAACCTGGCCGTCCGGTCCCACAGCATCCACCGGAAGCGTGACGTAAACAGGCGATCCCGTCCGGCGCTGAGGCGAGAATCCATGGAAGAGCTCGTACTGTGGGTCACCGTTGTCCGGAGAGATCGAGCCTCCGGCGCCCGATGGAGTGGACGAGTTGAGACGAGATGAAACGGCGAGTCGACGAGTTAGAATTTGAGTTGGAGTTCGGCGAGTGTGAGATAGCGCAATGGAGGGGAATTGAGCGAAGCCGACGGGTAATTCTGTTCGAATGCAATAGAATGGAGCTGAGAAGGTCGGAGATGTTGGATATGCGATCGCCATTGAAGGAATTTTAAGCTTCAAGGTTTGGGGTTTAAATTTTTTTTTTTTTTTTTTTTAATGCTGAAATGAGAGAGAATATCTTTTTTCTTAGCGAGGGAGTGTTGGAAATAGTAGACTGTTAAGCAGGCGTATGTTTTCCCTATAGTCAAAGTCAAGTAAAAAAAAATCTGACCATCTATAATAGAAATGGGCTTAGCGTAAATGTACGAAGAACAGGCCCAATTGATTTGAATTGGGCCAATATGCGCTCAGCCACCACCATTCGTAATGGTTTTTTTTTTAAGAATAAAAAAGGAGACACAGCAGTAGCTTCGAGAGGTATTTAGAGAGTACCTTACTACTTAATTGTACAATTAAAAATTTAACGTGAAATACTAAAATGTGTTTATCTTTTATTATTATTATCATTTCTAAAGAATATTATCATAATCTCTCTTTCACTGGTAAACAATTTCACATTTTGTATTTTGTCGGTTACCAAAAAATCAATTTCGCATTTTGTTATGTAGATTAAAAAGACTAGCATTTTAAATTAATAAAAAAAGACTGAGTAAAAACAGAAGTTGTGTCCCATTTAAGATGTAGTTACAAAAAAAAAAAAAATAAACAGATTACAATTAAATTACAATGTTGAAATCCACAATTTTTTAACTTATAAATAATTATTAATAATTTAATATTAACGAAGTATATATCATTAATATTCTATTTGATTGACCCTAATTATCGAATATATACATATACATATACTGATATACATATGAAGTTTTGGAAATTGTTATCCTGAAACATAGTTTGTTTTTAGTTCAGCAATGGCAGAATAAATGATTACATAAATGAACAATAGCAGATTTTTTTTTTTTCTTTTTTTTTTTTTTTTTTATAATAACAATAGCTGAATTAAAAAATTAAGCTCTACTTAATAACTATAATATGTCTATGAACATTTTGAATGGCTTTATCTATTTTTAAAATATTTTTGCTATATAAAATAAATAGACAAATTATTATAATTTTTTTCTCAATCGTTCTACCTAATGCATTAACTATCATTATGTATGCGATGCAATATATAAATTAAAATAATTTTAAGACTTTTTTATTTTTTTATAATTAGGTATAATTTAGTTTGGGTCTTAAAATATAGACATCGGGTCACATTATATATGTAAAAATATTTGAATTGGGCTTAATTATATATTTTTTTTCTTTTCAATTTAAACAATTCCAACTCAACATAAAAAAATAATCAAAAAATTATACATAGAATATCTGAACTATATCGGGTATTACATTTAGATATCCCTCATTCTCTCTCCATGTTTTTCCCTCATTTTCTATTATTTGAAGTTGCCGATTAGAAATGAATCAAATTAGAGCTAGGGCAAAGTAAATGCAATTCTTTTTCTTTTTGTACCACCACCACCATCTTCCTAAAATGTCTGGCGAAAAAACACCGAAAAATAGCAGCATGGTTTCAAGCTACTTTCCTAACCATCTTGCTCCTCTTCACTGGAGTCACGGCCCTAACTCTCTGGCTAGTCTACCAACCCCACAAACCCCATTTCACCATCGTCGCCATCGCCATCTACGAGCTCAACGCTTCCATTCCGCCGTTCATATTCACCACAATGCAGTTCACAATCGTCACAAGAAACTCCAACATGCGAGTTTCCATTTACTACGAATGCCTCTTCACTTTCATCTCCTACAAGAACCAAGCCATCACACTGTAGGTGTCTCTATTGTTGCTCTTCCACGAGAAGAAAAGCATGGTGGGCATGTCGCTAGTGCTTGGCAGTAAGATAGTGCTGGTGTCGACAGAGCTGTCTTGTTGTTGTGTATCAGTGTATGTCTTGAAAAAATTTTAGTTTATGGTACATTCTTTTATCTTTCATGGAACATGTCTGACGTTGGTGCTGCTAGGGAGGCTTAGATGGAAGGTTGGGGCTATTATACAAACTGGGCATTATGGGGTGTATATCAAATGTGATATGCTTGTTGGTATAAAGAAAGGTGTTTTGGGTCAAGTTCTGCTGCTTGAATCTTCTAGATGTTTAGTCAACATTTGAATTATTAACAGTATTTTAATTTTCTCCTTAATTCCCTTTTCATTAATGTATTAGTTTTTGTTTTTGTAATTTATGCTAGGCCCTAATATGTGTCATTTCTAATTGGCAACTTTAAAAAATATAAAAAAATGGAAGAACAAAGAGAGAAAATGACACCCATTGCTCTTGGATTTCCTCCGCACTCGGTCTGCACGTGATTTTAACGGACATAATTTGACAAAAATGACAAAAAATATTAACGGTGTTGAAAAATGTGAGTTCATATATCTGATTGCAACGAAAAATAATTTTGGTATCTAGGTGTAATATCTGATATAGTTCAAGTATTTCAAGTGTAATTTTTTCAAAAATAAAATAAAATTAAAATTAACAACAATATATATTAGTATAAGAAAACTCAATCTTCTGATAGTTCAAATATTTGGATGCGTACGAAAGAAGAACTAATAGGAGTTGAATTAGAAGATAATAAAATTTTGTCTTCTATACTATGGATCTATGTGTGGATTCATAATCAAATATCCAAATTTTTGTTGCTCTTGAATCTTTTGCCTTAGATATTTTGACAATAATTTGGAGAGTTTTAAGAATTGGATTTTGAAGCTCAGCTGGTTATAAGTTGGTACATGCTATAATTTACTGTGCAATTGGTAGAGAACAAATATTAAACAAATGATGATTAATTTTTCATTAATTTAGAATTTTTTTTTAAAAAATAGTAATTAAACTTAGTATTAAAGTATTAATGCTCTAAATCTACATAATTGTTATATAGAAAAAGAAAAGCATTTTATATACTATAAGCCATACTCAATATTTGAAAGTAATCAAATTGACTTTTTTAAGGATAATTTTATATTTTTTATTGGTGTAATTTCTTTTTATAATTATTATTATTATTTCTCTTTAATTTTATTGGCTGAACCACACAGCGGTTTTAATTTACATAAGCGTGTGAAGTAATCAGTTGGACGACAAGAAAGTACCACGACATGAAGACCCAAACGACAGTTCGTTTTCAGAAAATAGTGAGTTCGAACTCAAAGCGGTCGATAAACGAACACGTAAACAAATTAGGAGAATGAACGGCTGGGATTGTCCCAACACTAGGTGCGATATTATTGGATATGTGAATCCGTCCTCGAAATGTGATTGGTCCACGTCATGATGAATGACATGTTCGCTCAAATTGCTTTTATGGTAGCGGACTCTAGACGTAAATCTCAGTCTATAAAAGGCTGAAAGACCCACGCGCGTTTAACAAAATTAAATAGAAACCAAGAAACAGAAGCAAAAACTTCGAAGCTCTGCAATTTTCCGAATCGCAGAGAAAGCCAAGGAGAGAAAGTTCGAGAAACAGAAGGGAAAGAGAGCTTCTTGACGCCATGGCTGGCTCGTGGAGAGCTCGTGGGTCTCTGATCGTACTTGCGATCGTTTCATTCGGTAAGTGTTTTTGTTTCCTGAGGCGCAGATCTGACTGTTTTTTTTTTCTAAGGTTGTAGTTTCCCATCTTCGGAAAATGCAAAGGATCTAGATTGGATTTGGTGGTTTTGTATTTGTGCTCCGTAATAGATGGAAATTGTAGAGGTTTTGTACTTTTTGCTTCATTTCGCTTTTGGTTATGTTTGAGCTAGTGAATAGTTTGACGTTTTAGATCTGGACAAGGTAACTGCTGAGTTTAAAAGGAGAGAATTATTTGAGATTTGGTTACTAAATTTGGATTTATCAGTGTGTCTGCATTGATTTATTCTTTGGTAATATTGCTTTTTTTTTTTTTAAATAATTAGAGATTATATTCTTTAATCTAGCAGAGTGCTAGTTTATTAGAAAATCGGAATGATTAGGCTAAGAAATAACATTAGGTTTTGTTGAGATAAGGCTTTTGATTTATTTGATTCACCAGTGGTTGCGAATGGTATGCTAGCAATAAACCGTTTCATGGCATATGGAGCACTAGCTATAAAGATCAGTAGTTATTAATTTGGAGACGTCTTATACCAATTATTATATCATTACTATTATGGTTGGATCATAAATATCGCAACATTATACGTAGAATGTATTGTAATTGAGGTAACGGTGGTCATTTTAATTCTCTATTAGATAATTATGTCTAAGGTGTTAAATATGTTATATAGATATAATGTATGTGTATATTTTTTTTAAAATGAAAAGTTGCTGGGTTATGTTTTTACTGTCCTAACTCAGTGGAAGCTACGTAACAGGTTGTCTTTTTGCAATTTCCATTGCTAAAGAGGAAGCTACCAAGTTGGGAACAGTCATTGGGATAGATCTTGGAACAACTTATTCCTGTGTCGGTGTTTATAAGAATGGTCATGTTGAAATCATAGCCAATGACCAAGGAAACCGTATCACCCCATCATGGGTTGCTTTCTCTGACAGTGAGAGGCTGATCGGTGAGGCTGCAAAGAACCAGGCAGCTGTCAATCCCGAGAGAACCATCTTTGACGTCAAGAGACTTATCGGAAGAAAGTAAGGCAACTTCTAAGTTTTGTTGTGACTTTATTAATTGGAATCTTTGAATAGTACTGAATGTGGTTTAATCTTTTTTCCAGGTTTGATGACAAAGAGGTCCAAAAGGACATGAAGCTTTTTCCCTACAAGATTGTGAATAAGGATGGCAAGCCTTACATTCAAGTAAAGATCAAGGATGGTGAGACCAAGGTTTTCAGCCCTGAGGAGATCAGTGCTATGGTTCTTATCAAGATGAAGGAAACAGCTGAAGCTTTTCTTGGGAAGACCATCAAGGATGCTGTTGTCACTGTTCCTGGTCTGTAAATCATACCCAAGTATTTTTTTCCCCATTTACATATCCTGAACGTCAGTTGTTCTTAAAACTTAATGGTATATTTCTTCCTATGCGCAGCTTACTTCAATGATGCTCAGAGGCAGGCTACCAAGGATGCTGGTGTCATTGCCGGTCTGAATGTTGCCAGGATTATTAATGAGCCAACTGCTGCTGCAATCGCTTATGGTTTGGACAAGAAAGGTGGGGAGAAGAATATTCTTGTCTTTGATCTTGGTGGTGGAACATTTGATGTCAGTATTTTGACAATTGACAATGGAGTCTTTGAGGTACTTGCCACAAATGGAGACACTCATTTGGGAGGTGAGAATTGCTTTTATTTTATACTAATTCATATCTAAAATTTACTGCATTGTAGTTGCATGCTTGTGTTTACAGCTGGGAAAATAACCAATTTTGTTTTTGCTGCCTGCAGGTGAGGATTTTGACCAGAGGATCATGGATTACTTCATCAAACTAATCAAGAAAAAGCATGGAAAGGATATTAGCAAGGACAAAAGAGCTATTGGAAAGTTGAGGAGGGAAGCTGAGCGTGCCAAGAGAGCTCTCAGTAGCCAGCACCAAGTCCGTGTAGAGATTGAATCACTTTTTGATGGAACAGACTTTTCTGAACCATTGACCCGAGCTCGATTTGAAGAGTTGAACAATGATTTGTTCAGAAAGACCATGGGACCCGTGAAGAAGGCTATGGAAGATGCTGGTTTGGAGAAACGCCAAATCGATGAGCTTGTTCTTGTTGGTGGAAGCACTAGGATTCCGAAGGTCCAACAGCTTCTTAAGGACTACTTTGATGGAAAGGAGCCAAACAAGGGTGTGAACCCTGATGAGGCAGTCGCTTATGGTGCTGCAGTTCAAGGAAGCATCTTGAGCGGAGAGGGTGGTGAAGAAACCAAAGGTAACTATTCCTGTTTTAGATCAGAAAATAATGATAATAATATTTTTTGGGTTAAGATTGTTTTGTTGAACTAATGCATTGACTGCCATGTGGGCATTCTTTGTGCAGATATCCTTCTTCTGGATGTAGCTCCTTTGACCCTTGGTATTGAAACTGTTGGGGGAGTGATGACCAAGTTGATTCCAAGAAACACTGTTATCCCAACCAAGAAGTCACAGGTTTTCACCACCTATCAGGATCAGCAGACTACAGTCTCTATTCAGGTAAGGCTTTTTACTATATTACTTCCCTTTAGATTAAAAGCCTAATGCATATTAACAAATGCTTAATTAGTATTTAGATTATAAGCCTAATGCATATGAACAAATGCTTAATTAGTGGTTGAACATCTGGCATTAATCCTGTTTCCATATTCAGGTTTATGAGGGTGAAAGGAGTCTGACTAAGGACTGCAGGAATCTTGGTAAATTTGATCTTACTGGAATTCCTCCAGCTCCAAGGTTTGCAATTCGCTGTCATTATCTCTTTTTATTTATTTATTTATATGCCTTATGTGCTTCTAGTGATTTAATAGTTTTTGATTCCTCAATTGAACAGGGGAACCCCACAAATTGAAGTTACTTTTGAAGTGGATGCAAATGGTATCCTGAATGTGAAGGCGGAAGACAAGGGCACCGGTAAGTCAGAGAAGATCACCATCACAAACGACAAGGGCCGGTTGAGCCAGGAGGAAATCGAACGCATGGTTCGCGAGGCAGAAGAGTTTGCGGAAGAAGATAAGAAGGTGAAGGAAAGGATCGATGCCCGTAACAGCCTCGAGACATATATCTACAACATGAAGAACCAGGTCAGTGACAAAGACAAACTTGCTGACAAGCTGGAGTCAGACGAGAAGGAGAAGGTTGAGACCGCAGTGAAAGAGGCCCTTGAATGGCTAGATGACAACCAGAACGCCGAGAAAGAGGACTATGAAGAGAAGCTCAAGGAGGTGGAAGCCGTTTGCAACCCCATCATCACGGCAGTGTACCAGAGGTCGGGTGGTGCCCCAGGCGGAGGTGAATCAGCAGAAGATGATGATTCACATGATGAACTTTAAATAATTTTGTACTTTTTCTTTTTAATTTTATTTTATCACTGCTTCTTATGAGCAGTGGAAAAATGAGGGTATAGGTTTTTAGGGCAAGCAGACTTTACTGTAATTTTTGTGATTTGGGTAGAAGTTTGAGGGGGAATAAATTTCCCCCCTTCTTCACTGGTTCTCTTTTTGGAGGTGAAGATACAGTTTTAAGAGAGCTTAATTTTTTTTAGTACTTGTAATTTTTTGTTTTTGTTTTTCTTATAAGAACTTTCTTTTTAAGTACACGCAGCAAGTCCTTTTTACTCATTGTGGCCTATTATTGTAGCACATTATTATAAGTAATTATTATCATGTGACATTTGCAAAACAATATAATAAGGAACTTGAAATAGAAGAAAGAAAATGTTATACATTCTAATATTTAATTTTCATAATAAGATTTCCAATTATTAATTTCTTTTTGGATAGAGATTATACTTTATTTTAAGCTAAAAGGAAAAGGAGGTTTCTTACAGAATCTGACAATATTTTACATGGTTCTACCATATTATGTTGGATGTTAAAACTTCTAGTCAAAAAGTTATTTCTAAATGACTTATTTTCTTAAAATCATATTGAAATAAAGATAACAATGGTTAATGATTAATGAATGTGATCACTAAAATCACTCACCATGGATATGTTCAATCCTTTTCCAACTTACAAAATTAATAGAGGAATAAAACAGTCACGGTGGGTGTACAAACAAACATTAATTATACGGGTATTAACTTTATTACCAAATGATGTGTAAATATTTTATCAATCTGTATCTAATTTACTTATTTAATATACATGCTCATAAAAGTGTCAATTCTTCAAAGACATTCGAGCGACTACTTAATCTGTTCAGAGAATTTGTCATTTATATTCTTATGTTTTGCACCAGTTCCGCTCCAAGAAAATATTTTCTTTTAAAAAAAAAAATTATTCAATACTTGGTTTAGTTTTTATTATGCCATAAAGAGAATTGTCAGAATCTAAAAATATGGTCATTTCTTTTATTAAAATCAATGTGAAAGTATACAGACCACATTCTTGAATGGAAATTATTACCGAGGGATTCAAACAAATCAAATGGTGAACACTAATTTGATCAAGGAAACCAGTGTGACAAATAAATAAAACAGGAAGATATATTTTTGCATCTATTTTATAGATTTGCCTACAAGCTTATTTCTTGTTTTTCTTTGAACTATAATCCAACATTTGGGTTGCCTGAACCTGCTGCAACAACTCCCATTCCACCTACACCATTTGAAGTAGCTCCTAGCTTTTCATGGTCCTCTAATTCTCCCATATGAATTCTTTCTCCGTCCAACTCACTAACAAGATCATCGATCTTTCGGAACTGATATGGCCATCTTGCATTGTAGAGGAATTGCCGGAGATCAAATCTATTATCTTCAGGCGAATAGCTCTGCTTGAAGGGAAAATAAAAAGGAAATTTGTTATATTAGAAGATTCATAGCAGGTTGTACCAATTTACTTCAGAAACTTAGGTTGTTTTGAGGTCAACATACCTCAGCATGATAGGATGGTGTCAATACAGTCATTTTGTGTCGATTAATAGAGTAATACTTGAAAAAGTGTTTCACTTTCTCAGCCACCTCCGATGGCGTTAATCTTGCACCCCATCTGTAACAGAGATTCTGCAACAAGGAAATCAGAACCAAACATATGAGATGAATGCACTATCAAGAGCATAAACACAGAACCCTACCGCTTAATAAATTTGATAATATAATAAAAGCAAATAACCTTTGTTCTGAAAGGATCCATTCTGAAATAACTGTTACTAAAATTGGTAGAAGAACATGGATATTAATCTATATTTGCAGTCCAAAATTCCCTAACAACTTTAGTGCATTACTGCATTATTTATATTTGCCCACTCTTTACATTATTTTCAAACAACACACTGGAGTTCAAATTTGTATTTGGATTTAGACTTCTTCTTTTTTTGTTCTCCTAGGCTTATATTGAGAAAAGATCCTGATCATGCAAGTGGAGGCCAGGTTAGTAGAAGCATGTAGTTAGAATAAGGCCAGTTATGTAGAACAAACCTTGAACATGGATACAGGACCACAACGGAAAATTTTCCGCAACCTTCCATATACTGAGAGTTCCTCATATGTCATTCCCATGTCCACTTCATCTAGCTGTTTCACACAGAATATAGCATTAGCTTAACTTCTCTCTTTACCTTGCTTTGATGTAGCATTGAATGGTTGAACTCAGACGATACATTAATACCTGACTGTAGTTTGAACGTATAGGCTCCAGTTCAGCAGTTGGTGGAGCTGCTTCAATATCTGCCAAGGATGAGTAACCAAGACGGATGGCAGCCCATTTAAGGAATGCTCGAAGATCTTGCTTACTAATGCTTCCAATTGGATTTATGTCAGCTGCGCTGCAGTCATACTGTGAAGGAAAGAAAATAATAAGATCTTATATACAACATTCACAATCAATAAACAAGTAGATCAATTTAGCTAATTCATTTACAAAATAGAGCCCTGTCCTTTTGCAAAAGAATGCAGAACTCAACATACAATATAACACACACCAAAAGAGAAAAAATAAAGTTCATGCAACACATGAATCAGTTAAATATACTACAGTAGTTGACACAGTATTACCTTTGTTAGGTAACCACGCAATCCTTCGTCGACATTAGAGCTACCCAAAACAAGATAAAACCCAGGTTTGCTGTGAACCCAAGGCAAGAGTGATGCAAACATAAAAGCCAGCACCATCCTGATTCTAGCTTGAATGTTTTGCAGACCCAAGTTCTCCGTATTTGATCCTCCATCTACCTGAAACAAAAGCATCTTAAAATTGAATAAACACAATTATTTACAGTTCCTAATTTGGTTAAGATCATATCACAATTATCATAGACACACATATAATAATTTCTTCAAGAAAGCACAGATTCTTGCAAGTCTAGTTATAAACCAATCTTTACTACCACGTCCACATGCTCTTCTTGAATAATTTCACTGCTGTCATGACCACTGACAATCCTTCAACCATCTAATTCTCTGCGACTGAATGTTGTCCTTCAGCTGCCATGTCCACTACCACTATTGCCACAACAACACTCCACTCAGTAGCCATCACCTTCTAAAAACATCTTATGACTACTGTGTTATTTTGTGTTGCCATTTCTAACCTAACTCCTTCGATGAGAATGCTAGAAATATTTGTGGTTTCATTGCTTCCATTGCCATTAACATTACAACCACTCTTGCCATGGAAAAGCTTTGCCTCTAATAACTCAGTATCTACGTGAGATTTAAGTAATTTGCAGCATAGAACAATTTTTTCTTTTTTAACAGATTTTTTAAGTCCAATTCTTAAATTGAGAATTCACATAGGTCTAATTGTTGGGATAGGGGTGGGACTTGGCCCCACCACAAACAAAAAAGTAAAGACCAAAAGCTTAAATTGTCCCTATTTCTTTCCTTTTACCTTGTAACGTGGTCGCTTTCCTGTAACTGTTTGAAACAAAGATAAAAGTGCAGATACAACACCATCAATGCTAATGTCAAGATGCCATGAGCCGATCTCATCTGCTAGCACTTTTGCCCGTGATTTCGTGGCTTCAGAACTGCAAGGAACAAACCATTTTTACAGGACTATTTCATTATTTTAAGCACATAACTATACAAAAATCTGGAAAAGGCAAAAATAAATCTTAAAACTACATTAATTATTAAAAGTTGGTCTTCAAGTGAATATAAATTATTTTCCCCTGCATATCGATGAAAGGATATGAATGTCCGTGTCAGCCCATAGACATCCTACAGCCTTTTTCAGGGCCTTAATCATATACTATATTTCCTATTTACAAACGTTGAAACTCACCTCCATTGATCCTATAGTACATGCTTCATTGATTTGGCAACTATAGTATATTGAAAAGGAAAGCTGTAAAAGTGCAGGAAGTTTAATGAAAAAAATATTTACATTTTTATTGGCTTCGTCCAAGTAAATGCTGAAATTACAATTATTAATCAAGTAAACATACAGAGTTTCATGCAAGTGTTGATCAAAACATTAACTTGCAGTACTAAATGTCAAACGATAATTCAGCTCCAAGAAATAAAAGGGGTTTCATTCACAATGTTTCGACACTGAACATAACCAGAAACCATGCATTCCCTAAATAGCCTAATCTACAATTGCATCTGCAAGACACACTGACATCGCATATATTGAAGAAAAAACAAAGTTTAGATAAAAAAGTAAGTTCACCATGTCCTCAGTCATTGAGTGTCTACACACCATTAACCAAAGATGGAAAAATAATTCTGATAAGTCTAGAGTATATGTAATCACCTGTTTTCCGATCCCATAAATACTGTGTAAAATATGCGTTTTGCAAATTCTCTACTGTCAGTGGGAAACTGGCCCTCAGTATAATGCCCAATCCTTATTGCATCAGATTTGACTTGTTCATCGCCATTTGCAATTTCTGCAAGCAAGTGCACATGATCAGTTAGTGACATCCTAAGATAATTCCTCTCCCAAGTCATATTAGAAAATCAGTATAAATAATATAAAATAACAGCACTTCTTCCTGCTAAACAGCAACCACACTAACAATTTTAATTGGCAGCTTGGTACCTCTCTTTAAATCAGTCTCCCAACACAAAAGCATTAGTTCATGGCTATTACAAGAGTTTGTGACAAGTTTTCTAACATATCTTTGGTTGATGAAAGGTTTCAAGTTCTCCATTTTTTCTGATGGCAAACAGTCAATAAATCCAACATTTAACATATGTCACATTTCAGTTTCCCCTTCCACTCATTCAGAATGCAGAAACAATATACTAGGGAAACTAACCTTTAACAACAAGCTGGCACATACAGCCAACAATAGCAGCTACAGAGGAGCTATCTGCTCCACCAGAAAGAGGAAGCAAAAAACCTGAAGCTCCACTTCTTCTTAAATAGTCCCACAACCAGCAACCAGGGCCATAGGCTATTTCCTCCTCGGGACAGTGGTAACTAATCTAAACATCATGAATATAAAATTTAATAAAGATGACTACTTGAGCTACAACAATAACATATTTTCATTAAAAAAATATAGGTATCTATTTAAAAACCAGAATTTTGAGGTCAAGTAAAACCAAGCTGCACTAAAGAAACTAGATTAGGATTCAATTTCTTTCAATGTTTCGGTGAAACAACAATTGATTCCAGCTTTTACCAATGCAATAAAACCAAACAACTAAATTGGTTACAAACCTTGCTTGACCAGGAACTTACCTTCAGTGGACTAGAAAGACCCATTTTCAGGTTAAAGGACTGACAGAGATGGTAAGGCACCATTACTGAAGGAACTTTGGTTTTGCAGCTTGCTTGCTCTTGGAAGCTACTAATAGATCCTCTAAGACTAGCAACCTGAAATGAAGCAACAATATAAGGAATTAATATGACTGCGATACATAATCTTAACCATAAGAAATGCCACTAATTTGTATTGTCTGTCAGTCTTAATGAACAAGTAGTAATAATGTATACTTCGACATATCTGTACAACAATTTGACTCTAAAATGACACATGCTTAAACACCCTGATATACAAGGAATGCAAAATATTACATACCGCTTCTAAATCTATTTGAGCAATCACAACTTCAACATCCTTCAAAGAAAACTGTGAGCCTTGAGCAACCAAATCCCCATTTACAACAACACAAGCACATCCATCTGCATCAAACAGTAATCAATGAATAACATTTTACATACAAGTCATACTGAGGAAATCAGCAATAGCATCTCTACTTCTAAACTAAAACAAAAGGTCAATTAATTAGCACAATCTTTGTACCATAGTAAAGGCGTCCACCATCACATCCTTGGTGATTGCTGTACATGTAAATCCCTCCCCGGGTGTGAGTAGCACCTATAAAAGCACGGAGACGAACATCAAGCTTTCTTAGTTGGTGGTGACTTCCACTTGCATTCATAAACACTTCGACCCCATTCAATGCAAGCTCCGCATGGGGAGGACAAGGAGTAAAAAGCTCTTCACAAACTTCAGCTGCCACAGCTCTAACAAGGGATAAAATAAATTCCACTTTAGCATATCGCTAAACATTTTATCATAAGTAAAATTACTAGCTACAAACTGAATTATCAAATACTTAGTACATCAAAGGAACATAGCTTAGTAAGATTTGTGCTTACGTGTCCAGAAATTGGATGTAACCATAACCAAAAGGCACCGTCTTCTGTTGCAAAGCCTCAGAAATTTCATATGGCAGCTGAAAGTCAACAAGTTGGTCTTTTTGTTTCCATGCTGTAAACCATCTTAGTTCTCTATAATTTCCATCATTAGCAAGCCACATTTTTGGGCGTATCATGATAATTTTCCGGTTCAAGCATACAACTTGACAATTGTAACGCTCTGAGGCATTGATCACGGGCATGCCAAAGCTGCATAATATGCCATCGGTCCAATCACCCAGTAGTATATCTTTCAAGCATTCCCATCTGCAATCACATACCATCCCCCAATCCACAAACAATACATAGAATTACTATCAGCAGCAGGCCCTCAATTGAATAAGCCTTCAGTTAACAGAATTTCTATCAATAAAAAACACTTCTATCCCGCTAAATTTGAACTTCTGTTTCTCTTTTAAACAATAAACAGACTAAATTAGGTTCTTCGCTTAAAGAAATTTCGATCAATCAAATCCCTTTTTTCTTTTTCTTTTTTTAAAGCTAAACCGAACTGGTATCTTCAATTACGGAAATTTCAATCAATAAAAAAAAAAAAAAAACACATTTTTTTCCCTTTTGTTTGCTCGAAATTGAAAAGGGTTAGCATAAGTCTTACGCATGGTTCACAGTATCGAGCTCCAAGAAATGGTCTTCGCAACCATAACCAGTAATCTCAAGCTCAGGACCTAGCCTGATCACAGCCCCGGCCTCTTTTGCCCTAGCTATGGACTCCTTAATATTCTTCAAATTGCAGTCGAAATCCATAGCCCATTGGTTCAAATTACAAGTCGCTACCTTAAGCAGCCTCATCTCTATCACTTCCTCTGCACCAAACTTTAAAAAGAATAAAACTTTATGGAGATTTGCAGAGCTTTTCAGAGATAGAGAGCCTCGGCGATTTTGGAGGCGAGCAAATAATGTGTGTGTGAGTTAGTGGCCTTGCGTTTGGAATATCGGAATTTGATTCCCGTTGCTGGATTTAAATATTTACTGATTGTGTTTGGAATTCTATATTATTTCAGTTTCGCGGAAAAAGTTATTCTCAGCCCAAGTCGTTACCTTTCACGACTGCGTATCATTCAGATATTGCCATGTGGCAGCATGGGACCCACAGGTCACGGGTTTACACCGCGCAGATTTTGTTGATGGTGCTGTATAGCGGTGCTCTTCGCTTCCCGGACCGTGGGACGGGTTAAAGTGTTTCGGGTTTGACACGTCAGACTCCGGACTCAGAAGCTGATCTGGATAGACGCGTGTCGAACTGGGACATTTTGAAAGGTCTAAAAGTCAAAGTCAGACCTTACTGTCTTCTCTTCTCTCCCTTTTGAGTAAAACGTGAGGAATAGATCAAATGCAGTGTTTAATGGGGTAGTAGAAGCCCAGAACTATCAATTTTTTTATTTTTATTTTTTTCCTCTATCTGAAAATCAAAAAACTAATTTTTTATTTTATTTTATTTAGTCTAGACAAGACGTCGCATTCTTGTTATTTTGTGTTAAAAACAATTACGCAAATCCGAGATGATGTTAAATTTTTATGCTTCAATATATAAATATAAATATTTTAAAAAATAATTAGATACGTGTTGTATTAATTTTAATAATTTATTATATTGTATTCGTAATAAAAAATTCTATTTGAACCCAAAATGCTAAATTTTAAACTGAATATATAAATTTAAACTCTAAAAAATATAAAAAAATTTATGTCATGTTGATATGGTGTTAAAATTTATCAAATTCAATTTAAGCCATATATTGATTTATAATCATAAAATAAATTTGCTCCTCAAACATTGGATACCTAATATGACATTGTTCTATTAAATTATTTATATTTAATCTCAATTATTTCTTTCTCTATGGATGTCATCTCTGTTATTTCACTAAGAATTAAAACTGACAACCCAATTTGATTATTCATAATTCTGTATTTCGGAGTTTGAACAGAAAATTCCACATACAGAAGAAGTCAAGAGATAGACAAGAAAAATGAGTAGAAAATGTTGGTCTATTATCAGAACTCTTACATTCAATTTCATTTAACAATATGGTTATTTCCATACAAATTGATAAAGAAAGGAAACATAGGGAGATAAAAAATTTCACATATCCATCCATTAAGCAAAGTATAGGAAACTAAAATGAACAGAAAAAAAATGTGAATTCAAAGTCAATTTCTCATAAGTTTGGTTTAATATAATATCGAATCTGTAAATAATAGAAATAACAAATATTGTTTTCTCCATGGATTTCGTCTTTCTCTTTGCATTCAAATCGGAAGATGTCAATTTCAGATTGGTTTTATCTTCTTTCCTGTCTTCTAATTCACATGTTGAAACAATATACTAGGTTGTGGTTTAATAAAAGACTAAATTTTCCATCTCCATGATGTTTGAATACTAGAATTGACTTGCAACCCAACATAACCATATGGCTGTGTTCCATGTAATATGTGTTGGATTTATGATCTTGGTCCCACTTGAGATATTATCTTATTTGATAATTCTCTTTGTATTTCAATTTAATTTAAATTTGATTATAAGATAATTTGTTATATGATATAATTAAATTATTGATAAGATAAAATCTAGATAACAGTGATTAAGTCTGTTAAGATTTTATTTTAAATTTTAAATTGAGAATATTAGTTGGTTTGGGTTTCTATTATTTGTACGTACAAATATTAGAAAGAATCCAGAGAACAAACTGATTCATTTTTAATTCAGAGAGAATACGTAAAACACATCGAGTGAAAATATTAGAGAAAATATTCATTCTCTAATATTTTGGTTTTATTCCCTGAGATACAATAGAGTCCACGCTCTGCTGTACTATATGAGATTAGTCCTGGAAGATCTAGCAGATCCGGTGGTAGATCCCAGTAGCAGTGGTAGATCCAGTAGTAGATCCGGTGGTAGATCCCAGTAGCAGTAGCAGATCTGGTGATAGCCTGTAGATCCAGGTGCAGATTGTAGATCCGGTAGAATCATTATACCACGCATCAAATACAGAAAGTCTGCGAGGTATTTTATTTTATTTTTCATATGATTCAGTCACATATTTTTTTATGGGTTATTGATTTTATGCTTCCGCTAAATATATTTTTCTTACAATATGTGCAGGAGGAGGAGGACCACCTTCAGAGATTTCTCATCATTTTCTCCACTAAACACAGATTGGGAACTGCTTGTGAAAATTCCCAAAAGAAATCCTCATAAACTGCATCCATTCACATAATGATGCAGTAAATGAGGGAGTGGCAGTGGATGATGTCTGAAAGTGGGACATTAGGCTTGGGGGTCTTAGCCCCCAACTCCATTTCCAGCCACAAGTCCGAGCCAGAGAGATGTGTAATTTTGTGTCACAGCTTCTCTTTCTCTAAACTTGCCTGGACCACCATGCGGACAGTCATCGGTGTCAGGCCGATGATTTCCGCCACTAATGCTGTCAACTGACCACATGTTTGCTGCTCAGTGATTTTTATGAGATTTGATGAACAATATCATTTTTGTTTTCTCTTCTACTGGATCTCAAAACAAACAAAAGGCTGAGAAATTTTTTTTTTTTTTTTTAATTTGCTCTGTATATTTTGGTGTTGTAATTTGCCTACCAGAGGTGCTAATTTATACAGAAATTTCACACCCATTTGTATTTAATGCATAGCTAAGCATTTATTTCTTGTATAGAAAGTCCAGATATGAAGGTTGGTGTCATTTTATGAATCATTTAATATTTTGGGAGATAAGCTCACATTTATTGATAGCAAATTAATCACCCATTTGGTATTCAAATTAAATTTAGACAAATTTTTTTTTTTCATTTGTTTGGTAATAATGCAGTGTCTATCCTTCTGTTTTAAAAAACTAATAAATTTACTAAAATTTGTGGGGATTACATGTGAGGTCCACTTTTTTTTTTTTTTTCTTTTTCTCTCTCTCTCTCAAACGAGGTTAACCTCCTATCTAAGAGCTTTATATAGGTGGGTATAAATTTCAACTTTTAAACAAGAGATCAAAGCTTGAGAACTCTCGGCGCTTAGGTCGAAAATTTAATTTGTCTTATTAAAATAAACATAATAGCGAAATGTAAAGTAACATATTAGTATTTATCATTAAAAATTGCAGCAGATACATTAATTTTTGTACTTTTTTTAGGTAACATATTAGTATTTATCATTAAAAATTGCAGCAGATACATCAATTTCTGTACTTTTCTGATTTTTATATTTATCCAAAAAAAGGAGATCCACAAATATTTCTATTATAAATCCAAGTAACCATTTTATTCACGAGGATAAGTTCACATTTATTGGGGCTTACAAATTAATGACCATTGCATTTAATGGTAGCCAAAAAAAGTACATAATTTTTACATCAACTAAATTGGTAAGCTCTTTTAAGTGCATCTTCATTGTTTGCTAATTGTTAATTTTTTTTTTTATTATTACAAAAAAAAATTCATCCAATAGTTATGTGAATAAACTTTAATCAATGAGAGTGAACAAACAATTCTACATTTTTCTCCTCTTTCCTTTCCATAACGCCAACACTTTTTCTCTTTCTTTTTCCATCTCAAAACACCAACTCTCCAATCTCTTTCCTCTCATTTTGCCACATGTGCAGATTGCATTCTCCAGAAGTCATAATTTTTGTGGATTTATTTTCAAGATCTGATTTTTTTTTCCTAGCAGTGTTCGTCTTCTCAGCCTCATATATACAGTAATTGTCATCACCTAACAAACCCTAGAGCCATGGTTGGATTCAATATCTTCAGCCAAGACCAAACTCTTCACACTATGCGAGAACGCCAGCTTAAAATAAGAAGAAGAATTAGGTGGAGGAGGGTGGGAGAGAAATTGTTGGAGAATAGAGTTTGATGGGAAAGAAATACTAAAAACAGGAAATAAAAATAATAAAAGAAAAAAGAAAAACTTAGAATATTATACATTATTAGTTATTTTTATTTTGAACAATTTTGATTGAAGAATAATTTTAAATTTTATTATTTATTAAATAGATAATATGCTACATAATTAACATAACTTATATACCCAATTGCAACTCGGTATAGATAACCCGAACAGTGTCCATTGTGCCACATAGAATCCAACTACAACTTGGTATATATAACCCGAATGGTGTAAAAAATGGACATAACTTCTACTCCATATGCCATTTAAACTCCAAATAATAGAAAATATGCTCTAATAATTTATAAAATCTAAATTGTCAACTCTAGGATACAATTTAGATGATTTCAAATCGTTCACACTGTTTACACTGAATGACTTCACTTATCATTGATTTTTTGTTCTGATTATATTCTATGAATTTCATTGCCACCTCAAGTTATATCTTTGCATCTTTACTATTCTTGCTGTGACCAAATAATATTTATTGGACTACAATACTTTTTTTGGGTTGTTTTTTTACCTCCTTTTAATTAATGGGTTTCCAATGTGAAACATATATAACCTAAAACTTTGTTAAAAGAATAGAATTTATAAATTTATGTGTCAAAGGGTTAAGTATATGTTCCTTTTCCAAAAATGTTGTAATTTTATTTCTTAAATTTGACTTTAATTTTCAATTAATGCCGATTAGAGTATAATTGACTTTTGACTAATGGAAAGTTAACCGTTATTCTATGTGAACTGCACACTGGGTATCAAAATGTATTTTTTTTTTCAGGCATTTTAAAACTGAAACAAGAAAATGGGGCAAGAAATAGAGATCTTTCTATAATTTTATATTTTAAATAATATCAAAAATTGAAAAACTTATAATATAGTTTTAAACTTTTGCATTTTAGTATTTTTAATTTAAAAAAAAATAAAAATGAATTTGATTCTTCATGTACAACTCACATAGGATGATTGATTCAAAAAAAAAAAAAAAAACTCACATAGGATGATAGTTAACTTTACGTTAGTGAAAAATCAACCACGGTATAAGCAGCAAACAAATAATTAAAGTTGAATATAGTAAGTTCTAAAGTAAGATCAAAATTGCAACATTGAACATTTTAAAAATAAAGTGTATTAAAATACAATGCACACTCTATGAAATTGAAGGGAGAAACCTAATAATTTTGATGATTAAATAGGTAGCGGAGCTTCTCAAATTGAATTCTATTGCAAGGAATTTTATGATATTCGTATTTGGCTTCAAATAACACAACTATATACTCATATACAAATATTTAAATTTTAATATAAGAAAAGATGATATTGCAGTTATCATTTTTATTTTTTTATTTTTTTATCATTGTGTTTAGAGATAACGTACCGAGGAATAGTCAATTACTACTAGCGTTTTTCATTCACTTTGAGAAAAAATAATTTATATACATCTCTTATGATAGATTATTTATAAACGGTTATGTAATAATTTTTATAAAATTTATAAACTTTATTTGATTGTTATATATAATTGAATTAACATAGCATGTAAAAATAAAAATGATAAAAAATAATGTGATATAATAGATTATATGTAAGTCTTTAGTAAAAGTATATACTCATATTAAAGTATTTAAATTTAATATAACAAAAGATGATATTGCAAAAATCATGGTGTTTAGAGATAATTTACTGAGGAATAATCAATTACTACATTCATTCTTTTTGAAAAAAAAAATTATGTACAGCTATCATATATATAATATGGTACAATGGGCTATTTATAAGCCATCATATAACAATTTTTATAGAATCAATCAATTTTATTTTTATCATTTCATTTCTCATAATTATAAATAATTTTTAACATAGTATATAATAAATAAAATAGTAAAAAATAATGTGAGACACATCTTATATGTAAATCTTTTTCCATGTCCCGATATTAGACACTCCAACTCTCGTATCGCATACACAACACATGAGTAAAATATCTTCTAAACGCCGTCGTTTGATATCTCTTCTAGACTTCTTCTGCAACCTTTAGAGAAAAAAGGCTCACAGATATCCAAGCCGAGGTTTCTCTTTGGTCTTCACTGTTCAGTCCCTGCAAAATCCCTAATTCAGCACAATCAAATAAAATAAGTTAGAAAACACAATCGGATTCGGGTTCTGAGAATGACGGAAGTGGCGAGCTCGGTGGTACACGAAGTGCTGGGTCGGCGAGCACAGGACGTGGATCAGCCTATAATCGACTATATTATCAACGTCCTCGCCGACGACGACTTTGATTTCGGCGTCGACGGAGAGGGGGCTTTCGAAGCCATCGGAGAGCTTCTTGTCGGAGCTGAATGCGTTACCGACTTCTCTGAGTGTCGTTCTGTAAGTTTCTAAACTTTTATTTTTTATTTTTGGTCTGTTTGGTTGGTCGAAAATGTTGGAAAATCAATGAAAAAAGAAGAAGTCTTTGATGTTAATTGCTAAAGTTTTTCTTTGCCGAGCTTCATTCATTTTGGCCATGTAATTTGCTCAAAGTGAAACCAAAGGAAAACTTTGTTATCATTGCTTTTATTCTGATTGATAATTCCAGAATATTGCACAAACGAGCACTCATATATATATATATATATTTTTTTTAATTTTTTTAATTTTCTCGTCTGCGCATATATAATATATGTTTCGTGAAGCTGACTGTGTAAAAGATGAAGTTGGAATTGTTATCTGGTTAGCATAAAGAACGATGCTTTCTGTGAAAATTTATGATAAAGTTGTTAAACTTATTCCATTAAAGAAGCTGTTCATTTTTAAATTCCATTGTCTATTGAGATTTGTGGTTTTTTATGATAGGTATGTAGCAAATTATCTGAGAAGTTTGGAAAATGCGGGTTGGTCAAAGTTAAACCAACTATGCGTAGTCTTGCAACACCCTTAAGAATGAATGATGGGATGGATGAGGAGGAAGTTCCAAAAAAGAAGCCTGAGGCCTTGGAAGGTCCTGTCCTTACTGAACGTGACAAAGCGAAGCTTGAAAGAAGAAAAAGGAAGGACGAGCGCCAAAGAGAGGTAAAGTTTCGTTAGTAAGATATATCATATATTTCCATCAATTATTAGCGTCCAAGTCATATCTCTTGACCATGTTGACTACAATTATTATCAGTTTGGCACAACTTGATAAATTTTTTCATTTTATTTTTCTTCTAATTTGTTTTCTCTTCTTTTTCCCTTTTTTAAAATTTGTTTCTTTGATCATTTAAGGCACAATTCCAAGTGCATTTAGCTGAAATGGAAGCAGCCAGGGCAGGGATGCCTGCTATATGTGTTAGTCATGACAATAGTGGGGGACCAGTTGTCAAGGACATTCATTTGGAGAATTTCAATATTTCTATCGGTGGCCGTGATCTTATTGTGGATGGTTCACTCACCCTTTCATTTGGAAGGCACTATGGTGTGTTAGATTTCCATTACATTAAAAACCTCTCCATTTTATCTTCAAATGAGAGGAGTCGAATCCCTTTGCATTCCATATATTTCTTCTTTCCTCAGCATATAATAATGCTCTACGAAAGAAAGAAGATAAACATTAGAAACTACTCGGTGCATGATAAAAATTTAGTTGTCAACTTTGAATATGTTAAGCATTAGTACTAGATGTAAAAATGAATTTGAAGTTGGCAAATAGCTAAGTACAATGTAATTCATCCAGGTCTTGTTGGAAGAAATGGTACGGGAAAAACAACATTCCTTAGGTACATGGCTATGCATGCCATCGACGGTATTCCTCAAAACTGCCAAATATTGCATGTGGAGCAAGAAGTTGTCGGTGATGATACAACAGCCTTGCAGTGTGTTCTTAATTCTGATATGGAGAGAACCCAGCTCTTGGAAGAAGAAGCTCGACTTCTAGCTCGACAGGTTGAACACATGTTTTTCAAATTAGAGAGTTGCATTTGTTGCAAACTCAGGCTTTTCTAGTATTCATCTGATTTTTATTTTTAATGGCCTTTCTTGTTTTGGTTGTATTAATGTTTTAATGCACTTTTGTGCTCAATGAATCATTGTGACCTGAAGAGAGAGCTGGAGTTTGAGGAAGTGACAGAAAAGAGTAATGGTGCAATTGAAAGGGATGCCATTTCACAAAGGGTTGAGGAGATATACAAACGGCTTGAGTTCATTGATGCATATTCCGCAGAAGCACGTGCAGGTTCCATTCTTGCAGTGAGTTATATTTTGTCTGTACTGGCTATTTTGAAGTGTCTGCTTGGCTTAAGCTTGGACTTATGCAAACGTGTATATTTATGTGCTTTGATATTGTTTCATGGAGGTTTCTCTCAGTCAATCAATTTACTTCTACTTATATTTAAATGTGCTACTATGTTAGCAGCTTTATTTTCTGAATTCTTATTATACTAATCAGTTTATTTTATAGGGTCTCAGTTTCTCTCCAGAAATGCAGCGGAAAGCAACGAAAGCATTTTCTGGAGGATGGCGAATGCGGATAGCTCTTGCTCGTGCCCTGTTCTTAGAGCCCGATATATTATTACTTGATGAACCAACGGTTTGTTGTGTGCATTTTGAGTGTTTGAGGATATGCATTTTACCACTAGAACTTGGCATTTGGTTTTTATTTTTTAATTATTTCAACTTATCAAAGAAAGTACTGTTTACTTATTAAATCTTTTTCCTTCAGAATCATCTTGATCTTCATGCTGTCTTATGGCTAGAGTCTTACCTGGTGAAATGGCCAAAAACATTAATAGTTGTTTCTCATGCTAGAGAATTCTTGAACACGGTAATCTAAATCAACTTTCTGTCTATTTTTCATTTGATCAAACTTGGTCTTTTTTCATCAGTGCATAATTTTATTTCTACAAGTCAAAAGCTGTCCGCGAGATGTTTCATTCTAAAAACTTAATTTCTTCAGGTTGTCACTGATATCCTTCACCTACATGGGCAAAAACTGAACATTTACAAGGGTGATTATGATACATTTGAGAGGACACGAGAGGAGCAGCTCAAGAACCAACAGAAAGCTATTGAGGCAAATGAACGATCGAGAGCCCATATGCAGGTTTTTCTTTCTATACACCATAGTTAGAAATTAATTGGTCTAAAAAATTTGTCTAAATTACTAGTTTTTTCTGCCTTTCTATATTTCTTTTCATGTGAGTGGTGAAGCTATGTTGATCATTGAAGACAGCAGTCTGCTTACCTCTTTTTGAGTATCCATCTTGTGTAATATAGTCATATGTTAGGAATCTGTTTGAATCATTTGTGGGTAGCATATTCATCCAGCGTTTTTTGTTGGATTTAATGCATGCGTATTTTCTTTTCGTGCTTCCCTTTGATGGTATGCTATTGTCTTTATCCGTCAGTTTTCCTAATTACTGATTCCACTTTAATTATGAGTTTAAATTCGTTTTGAAGGGAATTTGCTGCACTTACCTTTCTTAGTTATTGGCTTATTGAAATGATTACTTAAAATTGCTAGCTCTTAACATTTTAATGTCTTCTTTCACTGCCTCGAATATACTGTTTAAATTATGACTTATATTTGAAATATTTTTGTTGATGCTGCAGACCTTTATTGACAAGTTTCGATATAATGCTAAGAGGGCTTCTCTTGTTCAGTCAAGAATCAAGGTACAACTTATCATTCTCTTGTTGCTAGATACATGTATCCATCTTAATATTGTTTTATTCCATGATTTTATTAGGTTTGTGCATTTTTCAAGAATGAGATTTAATTTGACAAGTTTTCCTTTCATTGTTTTGAACCGTGTAGTTTTATATTTTGCTTTTGTATCTTGTAAATTATAATGGGTCACTTGCTTCTTTTTCCTTTGACATTAGGCACTGGATCGATTGGGCCATATGGATGAAATTGTTAATGATCCTGAGTAAGCTCATTAGTCATTTGCAGTTACTTTAGATAGAAGCTGTTATAACCAAAATTTATCTTTGAATAATATATTCTTCTTTCAATTTTATTTTATTAACATTTGTTTGGCCTTTTGTAATGCAGCTATAAGTTTGAGTTCCCAACTCCTGATGACAGACCTGGGGCCCCTATTATAAGCTTCAGGTTTTTCAGCTCGTCTAGCATATACTTTATTTTCTAAAACAAATTTGTTAATACTATTTGAATTTTCTAGTGACAATGCAATGCCTGCAGGGCAGTTTTTTCCTGTTACAAGTTTATTTATATTTATGTTTCATTGCTTCAATTTCATGGAAGTAATGGCATTTACTAAAAAATATTCATGATAGACTTCAAAGTAATGGATATAAATCTTATTCTGGTTTTAAGATGATGACCATTTTTTTATTGATTTAGTTCTTATGAATGTGTTTGATTCCCATTTCGTCATATCAATCAAAATTTCATTGGCTTATTTTGATGCCATTTGTTTGCAGTGATGCATCATTTGGTTATCCTGGGGGACCCTTATTGTTTAAGAATTTAAATTTCGGTATCGACCTCGACAGCCGCATTGCAAGTAAGGAAGCTAGTCCATGAAATCTTTTTTATTTTTGTTTTTAGCCATCTCTATAAATTAATGATATATATGGTTGATATTTTGCTTGTTTCTTTTTTGTTTGTGGTGGACTTTCCTTATATTCATCTGAACTTGGATTTCATAATATGCAGTGGTTGGTCCAAATGGCATTGGCAAATCAACCATACTCAAACTAATTGCAGGGGAGCTACAACCAAGCTCTGGAACTGTTTTTCGCTCAGCTAAGGTATCCTGCATTTTGCTTAATTTATCTGTACTTTATAATGATCTTGGAACTAGCAGTCTAATTTTGATTGTAACCTGCATGGGCTTTTTAGAGTGATAGAACACATAACTGAGCAACTATTACGTACTGTTTTCAAGTCCTGCATTATCTGGTATACAGATCTCATGTTGGGTTTTGCATTTGGTTTAATTCCAAATGCCTTTAAAAGGGGTTTGATTCCTCATTTCAGTTATATTTGTATGTCAGTAAATTTCTGCTCCTCTTTTTCATCCCTTTATAAGAATATATAGTTAGTCTTTCTGACTCGTTGCTGCCCTGGGAGTTGGTTTATATGCTTTAATCTGATTAGGATCATTATTTTTCCTACAGGTTCGAATTGCCGTGTTCAGTCAGCACCATGTTGATGGACTAGACTTGACTTCAAATCCTCTATTATATATGATGCGCTGCTATCCAGTTAGTTCTTGATTTTATTAAATATATTTTTCTGTAATCTTTCTGGGGCAAAAGTTTCAATTTTTAGTCATGTTCACTGAATGACAGTTATGACTTAAGTTTGAGTTCTCATTAGGATTGTTTAGTATTTGAAGATTTGTACCCTGCAAATCCTTACTTGTCTACAACTATTTTTCTTTAAACTATCTGGGATTGAAAACTAGAAGTCAATCTTACCTATAGATATTTCTGCTTCAAACAGAAAATTTTGGTTATCTTTCTTTCCAATGTTTTTGCCAATGTATGCTATTAAAAGTAATTCACATATGAATATTCCTCTCAGGGAGTGCCAGAACAGAAGCTCCGAGCTCACTTAGGTTCTTTTGGTGTAACTGGAAATCTTGCGCTTCAGCCAATGTACACTTTGTCTGGTATCTTCCCTTTCTTATTTCTGTTTACTCTAAAATGGAGAATAATTGATCTTCTATATATGGTATTTAACTTGGAGCGCATAAATATTGGCGTACTGATTGGTTAAGTTGAAGTTGATCTATAACAACTAATGCAGACCTGGTGCTGAGTGTAGTTATTAATTACAAAAGGACTACTTTTCTACAGTAATTAATTGCTAAGACTTTATTCTGTGTATAGTTCTGGGATCCATTAAAAAGTAATTGCTCTGAGTAACGTGTCAGGTGGTCAGAAGAGCAGAGTTGCATTTGCTAAGATAACTTTCAAGAAACCACACATAGTATTGCTTGATGAGCCATCCAATCATCTGGTAAGCCATTACTATTTTCTTCACTTCTTTAATTTTTTACTGATTTTATTAGTTGTTGTTGGGGACATTGGGATACTGATAATTGATTTAATATGGTATTCATGGTCAAACAAAATGGCAACCTTAGTCCTCTAAAATAACATGGTATCTATTTGAACCTTGGGGCATTTTCTAACATTCCAATTTGTTGTTGGAAAAATGCAGGACTTGGATGCTGTGGAGGCACTAATTCAAGGACTTGTTCTTTTCCAAGGGGGAGTTCTCATGGTAAGTTCTTCACGATGCCTTAATGATTCCCGTGGGCACCCAAAAACAAGAACATAATAAATAAATAAAGGGAAGAAAGAGGATTTCCATGAACTAGTATGACTACGACCATCAGCGTTTTATTCTGTTCTTTAGGTTATGAATTCTGTTATATGTTGTTGCTTACAGGTTAGTCACGACGAGCATCTAATATCTGGAAGTGTAGATGAGCTTTGGGTGGTCTCAGAAGGTAGGGTGGCACCATTCAATGGAACCTTCCATGATTACAAGAAGATACTCCGGTCTGCATAAAATGACTTGTTAGCTTTCCATCTTCTTACGGCACGACAATGTAGACCGATAGCAGAACCTTTGAATTAACAGGACTGCATGCTTCACAGCTCATTTATTTATAAAAAAAAAATGTAATATGCAGAACAAATTGTCTCAAGTTGAAGGGTTGGGTTGAGGAATATTGTTGATATTTACAGGCTTCAGATGTTTCTTTTTTCCAAGTTTTTACATTTTTTCTATCAAGTTTGTATTGAACACAGTTGAAATTTTTATCATGATGGACTCACATCAGCTGTTTTCTTTAATGAATGCATATGGCTCGTTGGTTTAGATGAATGACAGAGACTAAAACACCTCAAATATCACTTACCACTTCATCTCTCTCCCTCCGACTACTATTTCGTCTCCTCTCCTTCTCAGTCCAACCATTACTGCCCAATTCCGCCGCTGTTCTTCTCCGGTGACTCCTAATGCTGATTAACTAGACCCAAACGGATGGAGCTGCATACACTCTGATTGTCATCAGAGACAATCTCCTATCAGATCCAAGCCGTTTGTTCTCCCATCCAGTTGATGATAGTCATTCCAATTGTTGATGTTGACGTTGATGTTGTTGTTTTTTATTTTTTTAACTGCCTATAAAGTTGAAGCTGAAGCACTCTCCACTTATACGATGGTGACCGAAAATTTACACAAGTTCTTGGTGAGTTTAATTTTTGCCTTCGTTGAAACACACTGCAGGTATAGTCGATCAATTTATTGTCTTATCTCAAGTTTTCAGCTTCAACTATCACGTCCTCGATCAGTACAGAAAATGAATCATGAACTTGGATAAATTGTTTTTTTCCCTTCCTACTTTTCTAACAATGAGCTAGCGGCGGAATTTGTGAGAGTGGTATTGGTGGAAGCTGAAACTTAAAAAAATGAAATGTACAGATCAATTTAAATGAATCTGAACCCTTCATTGTTTTCCATTTAATCAAAAGTTCTATAGTACTTTTTTTGGAATTTAAAATCTATCTATGACTATTGTATACGAGAAAAGTTTAGTTCAGCATAATAAATTAAATATCTGACGATGAAAATATTCTAACTTTAATTTTGTTGGCCAAAAATTAAGTTTTTTACCGACCCATTTAGCATTTCTGGATGACCAAATAATTTACATATATCTATATTTATGGTTTCTTAAATATTATTAAATTTCCAATCTAGACATTGTAGAACTTGAACTTCTTTCCCCTTGATTAGAGCTTACGTTCCTTACCAATGTAATCTATTAACCTAAGTAAAGTTGGTGAAAGTGTGGGGTGCATCTATTTTGGTAAATTTGGAAGGACAGTTTAGTAATTTGATTTTGTAGAGGTTTTTCCTGGCCTCTCAATTAAACAAATTTTACCATTTTATTGCCTCCCATTGCCACTTGTCTTCTCAGTTGTACATTAGAAGAAAAAAAAAAAAAAGACAGTTGTATTGTACAACAATATGTTTTAACAAAAGAAGCATTAAAAAAATAGAATATTAATTATTGTTTTGGTAACTAAAAAAATAAAATAGAATATTAAATAAAAACAATTTGCGCAATGCGCTCAACTCTGTTTGATTTCCTTTTCCTTACATTCAACTTATTTATTTTATGGAATGTTTAAATTTGATCCACTATAATTTTTAAATTAAATTATTATTTTTATTAATAAAAAAAATTTATTTATTTTACAATTTTAACCGCGGTTGAAAATAGAAAATACCGCGTAATAAGGTGGTAGAAATGGAAAGTCGACCAAGACTATCTTATTCTTATCCTTCCTCAGTTCGTTGTTGTTGATTTGCGTGTAAAATAATAAATATAACTTTTTTTAGAAACAAAAATTTATATATTAAACTAATCTCTATAATTAAAATAGAAACATCGTGTGCGTTAATTAAAATCCACGGTTTAAAAAAACAAAAAAAAATTAAAATCCTTTTGTATTTTGTATATTCATATCCAGTTTGGCTGAAAAGCTCCGTTGAAAATTATATCAATTTTCTGTTTGGCCGGAAAGAAAACGAGAAGGAAAAGAAAAGGAAAGAGCTAAAAGGAAATGGAAAACAGCAACGGTATCATTTCGCGTGAGAAGCTGGATCAGGTGGCGAATTGGGTGAGTGCCACGGTGTCTTCCGCTTTCTTCTCTTCCCTAGAGCGCTGTTCCTGCGTCAACCTCACCACCACCGACGCTGACGACGACGACGACGACGAGGCCAATGATCGCCCTCTCACCTTCAGCAGCAGCACCACCACCGATCACACTCCCTCTAACGACGTCGGCAAGCTTCCCGTTTGAGTAAATCTCTAATCTGTTTCCGGTTTTATCCTTTTCAATTCCCTCATATTGTAAAGAGTCTGTAGTTATTTGATAATGTTTTGGAAAACTAGGGTTTTATGGAAACAGTTTATGATGTGTTCTTTTTTTTCTTTTTTTGGTATTTATCTGTTTGTAATGTTGGGGATTATCGACAAGTTAGCGTGTTGGTGAAGATTATATTAGCTATTTTGAAATAAAGTTGTTTTCTTTAGTTGATTAATCTCTCTGTTCTGTTATTCATTTATTGAATTTCTAAATATTAATAATTGTTGCAATTTAGGATACAAAGAAGGTTGGATTTTTATTGTTTTTCTACTGGGAAAATTCCCTTTTGAGAATGTGGGCTTCATCTCTTAGTACAAGTATAGAAGAGGGCGACTGCAAGCAATTTAAGACTCAACCTTATAATTATGATGACAGACTTTTGGGAAGGAAGCTGGTACCTTTAACATTTAACTATTGGCAGAGGTTAATTGACATCCCCTGGGTTTTATTTATTTATATTTTTTTTGAAAATGTAGTTGGTAATTTGGTACTTCAACAAATTTGAGTCTGGTTATTTTAGAATATTTTTGTTTTGACTTATTAGAAAACATAAAAAAGGAGTACTAAGTTGCAAGATTCTTAATTAAAAAAAGGACTTGGCATTGTTCTAATCATTATATAAGTAATGGTGCAGATCGAGCCATGAAGTACGCGGGTTGTTAAGATGTGAATAAAGCTGTTTGTTTAGTAGATCGTGTGTTCAATGCTGTGTAAAATCTGTTATATCGGATTTATAGATTGGATGTTTGTCAATGAGAATGCTTCAAGTGAATTGAAATAGAAAAAGTACCTTTGACTGAAACTGCTATAAGTAAATTTTTGGTGAACATAAAGTTCCATCCCATCTCCTCTGCCTCGTATTCCCTGTGCCCCCAAATAGAAGGTGTATCCCCTAGGGACTTATATTATCAAACATTGAGGTTTCATTTAGAAAATTTTCACGATTTACATGTCCCATTGAACATTCTATGTAAGCTTCACTAGCTTTTGACGTACCTCTTTAGATATGACTTCTTCCAAAAGGCCATTTTTAGCTCTTCCTGTTGTGTGTTATAGAATTGAGCAAATATTCAGATGAATCTGATAGTGCTTGCTGTTTACTGTTTCAAGTAATGGCCATCAGGTGTCATTCTGCAGTCAGCTTCATTTAAAATGAACTTGGAGTAGGGTACCACAATTTTCTTTTGCTTCAATATGTGTCTAGCAAAATATTCATCTCGAAGAGACCACTTATAGATTCTTCTGTAACCATATCTTGTGTTTGAATCTGTGCAAAATAAAATTAAAAACAATTATAGGCATGTAAAATAAAACATTCAAGTTAGCATTTTGTTGATATCTTGCAAGTCTTTTTTGTTAAACTGTTTTTGCGATTAGTCATCTATCCTTTTTGTCTCTTATTCTGCCTCTTCTTTTTGTTTAAAAATGGTTACTTTCATTGTCACATTGGGTTGCTGTTATTAGCCATAGCATAGCAGAAAAAAACAGAGCTCTATATTTTTGCCAGGTGAATTATTCAATCCTTTTAAACCCTTTAGAACTCACAGGTGGAGATTAAACCCTTTTAGCAAGAGACTTTCTACAATCCCATAGTGGAAGAAATTTCTACAATTAAATTATGTTACCATTAGAAGAGTAATACATACTAGTAGCTTGAACAATTAAAATTTACCATTATTATTAGTCTCTCTTCTCCCTCCAACATAGCAGCATCAATATGCAGCGTTTGATAATGTACAGCCGAGCACTCTTCCCCTTGAAAACTTTCTTCGATGACCGAGCTTCAGTTTCCTTTGGTGAAGTAGAAGAAGGGAGCTCCATGGTGAATTCTCCTAGAGTTCTCTCTCCTGCAAAAACCTATTTATGCGCTGTTTATCTCAGACTATAAGGAATTTCTTTTACTATAGAAATCTTCTCTAGTCTGAAGAACGACTTGTAGCTGTTTCAGTTTTATTTTCATATATTATTGTATCTTTTTTCCTTTTGAAAGTCAGTGAATTATTGTTGGAGCAGTAAAAGCCTGTGAGACTGACTCCACTGAGACCTGAGCTTCTGGCGCAGTCAACCAGGGAGCTGGTTCCTTGCTACCGAATGCTGTGTTGTGCTTCCTTGGGGTCTAAAGTCCGGACTTCCAGGTTAGTTGTCTCCTGAACAAAATATTATCGGTGAGTCTGCTTCCAAGATTTATTGCAAAGAAAGGACAATTGGACCACATAGTTTTAACCGTTAAGACAAATTTATAAGTTGTATTTAGATTAATTTTCGTTTTAGTTTTTCTAAGTACTTTTGAGTAATTAGATTATAGGTACCTTGGCTGAGACCTAGAGTAAATTTGGGTTTTGGTCCTTTTGAGCCTAAATAAGCAAGGAAAGGAAGGAAAAAGTAACCATTTTAAGTCGCTTAGCAGAATGTTTGGATTTCTAACAATGTAAACACCCTCCTTTATAGGTGATTATATTTATTATTATTATTTTTGTGGGTATAAATTTAAAGGCGATTAGTTATATATCAGATTCTTCTTCTAGTTGTATTGTTCTATATATGCTGTGGAAATGCCGTTACTATATAAAACCCTTTTTTATTTCACCAAAAAAAAAAATACATATAATACCCTTTTTTGGCTTTTTCCTGAACATGGTCTTGGTCATCAAGCTCTCAAAGTAACTCATTTATCTTTATAATTTAATTTAATTTTTTTATTTTTTTTTGGAAAACTAAAACTGTAAATTGAATAGAACAAAATTGACTTGCTTTTGAGTTTTTTGACTCAGCCTCCTTGTTCTAGATAGATGCTTTTTTGTTGTTGCTAAGTATAGTAATAAAGGTGACAAATGCCATACAGAGACAAAACACACTCCATACCTAATTTGTGGCTTCACAATATTAGTAAATATTGGTGGTGGTGCAAAATTCTGGCTATTTCGGTTTTCGTTTCTAATTTAAAGCCAATCCATCATTCTTTCATTGAGTTTTTTTCTTTTTTTCTTTTTTTTTTTTTTTTCCATTTTTCTTGTTAACAATTGAAGTTTTGAACCTCGAAGTAGTTTCAGGCTAATTGATTCAAAAACAAATTGTTCTTTTTAGTTTTAAAGATATTACTAATTTCTTTTTAAATTTTATATAGTCACTTTTTTATTATTATTTCATTTAAAATAATATTTAATAAAGAAAATATAAAATGGAGGCCACGTACGCGATCTCAACAAAATTCAGGAAAGTAGAAGTGGGGTCCAGATGAGCTATTTGGACGGTGGCGATTTGTGCATACGATAGGATTAGGCTTCAAAATCGAAACCCACAAAAGCTGAAGCTCAAGAGTCAAGACCACACCACGGTCTTCTTCTTTACTTAGTGGTGGCGGACAAAGCAGAAACCGTCACCGGAATTCTCGGTTTCACCCACTTGAAGCCGCGAAAGTGTTTGTTTGCCGGCAAGATTCACGGATCTCCGCCACGTGTCTTTCTCTTTGGATTTGGAAAAATAGGTTCTTTTCAGTTTCAAAGATGAGAACCTTTTTTATTTTTTATTTATTTATTTTATAAGTGGTAGCTCCGATGATGATCCAAAAAACTTTCGTCGTTCCAATTTCCGAAGCTTTTTTTTCTTTGAAAAATAAATAAGTTTCTGTGTGGAACCGAATGCCTCCATCTGAGGAGCTCAGGCAGTCTGGTTTTTTTTTTTTTTTTTTTTTTAATTTTTTTTCAGTTAAATTCGTCTCAACGACATGTCGTATACAACGGCGGCTCATGGGGTTTCTTGTTTTTCGGCATTATATTTTATCAAATATTACTTTTTAAAATTTTTGGAGATGAGAATGCTCATTTTTAGAGCAAAAAAAAAAAGAATACTCATTTTCATTTCAAATTGTGTTGTACAAATCTATTTCTACTTTAAATCTATTTATATTTTTGAAAATTCGAATATGAAATAACGTTACTAATTTATTGCATCATGGAATATTTCATTTATACCGTGAGATTTGATATTTAGAAAAGTATTTTTTAGTTTTTAATAAATTATCAATTTAGTTTTTATTTTTTTATTTTTCTTTTATATAGCGGTTTATTTGAAGTTTAAATTATCATTATACTCTTATTAAAGAAAAATTTTTTTTAATTTTTTTGCTGTGTTTTTTCTGATAATTAATTTGAAAATTTTTAAGTTTTTCTTTTTAATATTTTTAATTAATATTTTTTAAAACTATGTTTTATTTTTTCGTTTCAAAAAACTATGATAGTTTTAAATATATTTGATAAATATTTAAAGTAACTTATATGTTTGATGTATTAATAGACTTGGTCCGGTGATACAGAGGTTTGAATTTTCTGAATACAAATTTTTTTGTCAATTTATAATTAAAAAAAAAGTTAGTTATATGTTTGAGAAATATATTTAGTTAAAATATAGTTTAGAAATTATATTATAATTCAATTATTTTTTAAATATATTATTTAATACTGATAAATTATTATTTAGTTAATAAGTTTATCTGTTTAAAATTAATACACATTTTTTTAATCAAAAAACTAGAGAACAAATTTAAATAAAATTAATTAAATTTTTTTTAAGATTTCAAAGTAATTTTTGAAAAGAAATTACAAAGCATTTGAAAGTAATTTATTTTATTAAAAATTATGAAACCTAGATGATTTAAAATTTAAGAGATATTGTTATAATTATTCTAAATTTTAAATGAAATGTGGCCGAGAATCAAAACGCATTTTCTAATTGATTCTTATTTTTCAAGATATGGTTTGCATCTTATCAAGAATTTTTTTTTTTTCTAATATATAACAAGAATCTTATTTTTCATCTGCAAAAATAAAAAAAGAATCTTATTTTCCATTTTAGAATAAACTTTACTAAATTCAGATATGAAGCAATAAAAATCCAAATATAAATCATAATGGAAGAGATCCCACGTCAAATAATTTTAGAATTTGAAACTTTTCCAAAACTGTATCTGATTCTCATCTGTTGTTTTTTTTTTTTTTTTTTTTTTTTGGTGAATAATAAAGGATCTACCCGTAGCGGGGTCATAGATCCATGAGGTATTTAGCTAGTGGACCGACCAAGGCGTCTTTTTAACCTGATAGGAGTCCGCGATTGGAGCCCGTGTCGCTAAAATCTCCCTCCCCCTCGTGCGGTAGCAGCGGAGAGGAGCACTTGAGTCCAAATAGGGCTACCAAGATTCGAACCTCAACTCCCGTACTCGCAGGTGTGAAGGCTCGGCTGGCTCCTACCACTAGACTACACCTAAATGACAACATTTACTTTATTTTCATTTTTTTTTTTATAAAAGGAAATGCATTAAAGCACAAAAAGACTTCCACAAACAGAGGAAAAACAAACCAAAGTTACACTACCCCCATATCAGATCTCAAGAAATCCGAACAGTCCATAGGAGGAGGAGCATCAAGGCTCTCATCAAAATAAAAGTTACAGTTGTTAGACAAAGCAAATTTTGCAATACTAAAGAAAAACCAATTAAAAGATTTGTCCCTTTCTTTAATACGCAGTAAAGGAAATCTGGTATACCATCCTGCAGGATTATCATTAGAGTTTAAATCTTTAATAACTTCAGCAGAGTAAGAGGACCAACTAACATTAAATTTCTTTTGATCAGCAACCAGTTCTGAGACCCAATCAATAGCAAGCAGTTCTCCCAGCCTAGCCGAGTTTCTTCCTTTATGATTTTTGATTTTGTGAATAACTTTCTTAGCCACAACCGTATTTTCAGCAATCCATCTTCCTCTCACAAAAGCACTTTGGTTGGGGGAGATTAATCTCTTAGACACACAGCTGAGTCTAGAAGCCACAATTTTAGCCACCACTTTATAGGTAAAGTTGCATAGGCTGATTGGTCAATAGTGATTAAAATTGTTTGCTTTGTCACTTTTGGAGATTAAAACAATATAACTTCTATTTGCTGAATCAGGAATTCTACCAAGCCAAAAACACTCTTTCACAAACATGCATAATTTCTCCTTAACTGTAAACCAGTAGCTTCTGAAGAAAATCCCAGAGAAACTGTCCAATCCAGGGCTTTTCAAAGGATGGAGGCTCCAAACACAGTCTTTAATTTCATTATTAGAAGGAATTCTTTGTAATTCGGTGTTCTCCTCTTCAGTAATATTTTCAATAAGCAAACCATCCAGCTCGGGAGAGAAAACAGGATTGCTGGATGCGAAAAGCTCTTCAAATTTATCTTTAAAATACACTGCTATTTCCTTTTCTTTCACTAGCCATTTAGAATCCTCATAAATCGCTTCAATTCTATTCCTACAACGCCTGACAATGATACTGGTATAAAAAAAATTTGTATTTTGGTCTCCTTCCTCATAACTTTATTTTCATTTGTTATGGAAGTACAATTGACAATTAAATTAAAATATAATTGCAAATCACTTTCAATTATTTATAGTTTAAATAAATAGATAAATGCATATAAATAATTATCTAAATTGGAATTAATATGTGTAATTAGTCAATTATTTGAACAATATTAAAGATATTTTAAGATGTTGATATATAATTAATCTGGAAACACAATCTGAGTAATGCCTTTCAAGTTTATATATAAATTACGTCCAGAAAAAAAAAAGTTTAGATATATGCTTTTTATTTGTTATTTTAGCCCGTAAAGAAAAGGTTCAGATATATATATATATATATATATATATATATGTTTGATCACAGGAAAATAATAAAAATATAATTATATAAAAGTGAAGGTTGATATAATATAATTATGTGAAAACATTTAAAAGAAATATACGTTATTAGAATAATTTACATTTTAATAACATACAAATGCTTGCATGAAAAGTTCTTTTGGATAGAAAAATTTAGATACAATCATGACACCATGTTAACCCATATCACTCTAATGGCATATAATACACTGTCAAGCAATATTAAAATAAAATTTATGAACTTTATTAAATATTTATTTAAAAAAGATCCATTGTATTATATTATTTAATAATATAAATGGTCACTTATTAGAGGCATAATAACAACAAAATAAAATAAAACAAACCAAACCAAATCAAATAAAAAATGAAACCAATGGTTTGGTTACACTACACCATAAGTATATTGCACTTTTTCTTTTAATATGATAAGTATGGATAACTAAGAACCAAACTTTTCTTAAATCCATCACAACCAAAGAAGAAAAATAAAAACTTTCTTAATATATAATTTCTTGTAAGAAATTTACACTAAAAATTTGATACTATACAACCATTAATGCTAAAGTCGTTTAGATCTTCATTAAATTTATTTATCAAATGATATGTTAAATAATATAATAATATTTAATTAGTTTATTTATGTTTAAATTATATAAATATAGTAACTAATAATATTTTTAATACGTGGAATTTAATAAATATTTTGATAACCGTAACATTATTGTTGTACAAAAGCATGAAACATACCCATTTGGATAAATTTTTGAATATAGTGAAAAATTACATTGATTCTCCATATTTATAAGGAAAAAAAAGAAAAGAAAAAGTGCATTAGTATTTTAATCAGAGATTGGAACACCTTTTATCAGCTAATGCTCACTTGTGCATATGACATTGTTCTTCTTCTTTCACTTTGTTTCTTTCTCACTATGTTATTATTAGGCAGGAGAGCAGTACCGAACTTTGCAATCTCCTAGATATAAATAACATACAATCTAGCATAACTTTCGTGTTGTAATATACAGATATATATTAAGGTATGTTCTTGTCGTGTTATTTTGTCTCCATTATTATATATTTGATTTATTTTTATTGGTTCTTTTCGTTATTTGTAAACGTGAATGTTTTATAAGAACTTTATCCAATGGTGCATGGAAGGTAGCGCCATTCCAAATTATATGATTTTGATTTGACTTTTTTCATTTAGAATTTCTTTTATTTTGTTATATGCAGGAAAAGTAGTATTATTAAAGCCTGTGATCGATCACATAATTCAACTTTTTCGATGTTTGTGTTTGGACTTTTTAGAGCTGATCAAAAGCTTTAGTCCTTGATGTCCAAGAAAGACCAGGAAGAACTTGGTCAATGTTGAATGCTGTTTTAATTGATTGGATTTTGATTCCCTCAGAACTTGAAACTGAGTCTGTTAGAGGAGGGAGAATGATGTGTAAGCCACTTATCTGAGGTCTTTTTGTGCTTTATAATGCATCTTTATTCACCAAAAAAAAAAAAGAAGAAAGACCAGGAAGAAAAAAGAAAAAGAAGAAAAACCCTTAATTCTGTGCTTTTTTTTTCTCTCTGTTACTGATTCATCAATGGATTCAAAAGAAGCTTCACCGCCATGCAATTCTGATTCAGGCCCTGTAAAGCCAACAACCCCTTTAGTCGCTTTCCTTGAACGACTCCAACAATTGGCATTCGAAACCTTTGGAAAATCCAACTTTGACCCAAAACTATACGTTGATTTGCCATTGAAATTCGATTTGTCAGCCACAGAGGAAGCTTTTGATAAGCTTCCAAGGTGTGAAAACGGGTTGGTGTTTGTTCAAGATTTGAAGGAGTATATAGGAAAGCACTTTGAGTGTGCTGGGGATGATTTGGTGTATGTTGAGCCAAAGGATTTTGTAAATGAGCCAGACGGGTTCTTGCCTAATGTGGAGAATCAAGAAGTGAGGGCCTGGGCATTGGAGGTGCATTCCCTTTGGAAGAATTTAAGCCGGAAAGTCTCCGGCGAGGTCCGGAAACATCCTGACTCACATACTCTGCTTTCCTTGCCTGAGCAGGTCATGGTTCCTGGTTCAAGGTTTAGAGAGGTCTACTATTGGGATTCTTATTGGGTCATAAGGTTAGTTAAGTCAGGTTATGTAAGTGACTTAGAACTTTGGAAAAAGTATCATATATTACTTTGTTGTTTCAATTCAGGGGCTTGCTAGCAAGTAAAATGTATGACACAGCAAAAGCAATTGTGACAAATCTCATTGCCCTTGTAGAAGAATATGGTTATGTCCTCAATGGTGCAAGGGCTTATTACACTAATAGGAGGTAATTCTTCATCTTTTCTAATTTATGTTTCAGGATCTAGCTGTGTCAGAGTTCGTTTGTTTGTTTGTTTTTTTTGTGTGTGTGTGTGTGTGTGGGTAGAATAGCAGTGTTATAGTTGGTTACTATATTAATTATCATTCTGCTTAAGTTGTCCTGCTTGCTTTGTTCTTTGTCCTTCAATTTTTTGATCATGGATTTCTTGTCTCTTATATGCATGCAAGGATATTTTTGTCTTCTTTATATGATTGTAATGGGGCAGATGGAGTGATTACTTTTGTCTTCGTTCAGATTTTTTCTTTATTTAACCCAACCTTTTGTTTTTGATGAAATGCTTGAGAGTGCAAAACTACTCAAACGCTTGCTCTTTACCAATGTATTTTGTGGATCGAAATCTGATAGTATTTCTTACTAAATGCTTGTAGTTTTTTTTTTTTTTTTGTAATATAATTCACAAACTCCAGTTTCCTTGCCATTCATTGAGATTAACTTTACTATATAGATCAATTCAAAATATAAGCTTGGGGAAATTTTTGCAGCCAGCCTCCTGTCCTTAGTGCAATGGTTCATGAAATATACAAGAGGACTGGGGATTTGGAATTTGCTAAAAGCTCACTTCCTGCACTTATCAAAGAATATCAATTTTGGAATTCAGGTATATGACTTACTGGGGTACTTTTAGTTTGATGTTGACTGTATAATTTTCTTGGTTTTGACTCGAGTTTGTTTTTCAAAACTGAATTTTGCTTATCCTTCTTTTTCCCTATTTTAGTTGGTTCTAAATTTTTCTTCTTGTAGGAATACACAAAGTGACCATTCAGGATGCCAAGGCCTGCACTCATTCTTTAAGTCGATATTATGCAATGTGGAATAAACCAAGGCCTGAATCTTCAACCACTGTGAGTATCTCCTCTGCATCTACTTAGCATAGGCTCTCCTATTGTAAGCAAAAATGGTGGAATGAATTAGTATAAATATCTCTGATTTGTTCTGCATCTTAGGACAGGGAATTTGCTTCCAAGATCCCAGAAGACGAAAAGAAGCAGTTTTTCCGTGAAGTGGCTTCAGCTGCTGAGTCTGGATGGGATTTCAGTACAAGATGGATGAGGTATTTTGTGTTCAGGAGAATCTTTCCTACTAAAAACTGTTTTGCCTAAACATATGCTTCTTTTTTGTCGAATAATGTCCTGAGACCATTCAAGAAATTGGTTAACATGATTGTTAAAGTATATAACCCATTCTAGTCCACCTCTCACAAGTTCGAGCTTATGAAAACAACGGTACTAAGGTTGTGGTTTAATAATGCCACAGGCCAAAGCTTTGTCATCCAAGCATTGCCAATTCTAGGCATTGGATAACTTTTACTGTTACAAGTGAGCAATATTTCAGAACCTCTGAAATCATATAAAATTGAAAAAAGACTTCTCCATCTTGTTGTTATGTGGCAGGAACCCTGCAGATTTTACAACAATGTCCACAACATCAATCTTACCTGTTGATTTAAATGCATTGATCCTCGGGGTAAGTATGGCTCAGATCTTTAAATTCTTAAAAACTATGATCTATTTTCATGTGACAAGACCTGTTGTGTACTTGATTCAGATGGAACTCGATATTGCAGCGTTGGCAGAAGTAGTAGGAGACTATAACATCTCTGCAAACTTCTTGGATGCTTCGAAAGCGAGAGAAGAAGCAATGAGATCTGTTCTATGGAATGCAGAGATGGGACAGTGGCTTGATTACTGGCTCACCGATAGCACATGCAAGGTGTTTGTCTACTTTGTTTAACATTTTTCGTTACTAACATTTATGAGATTAATCTGCAGCTGTTTTAATTCTGCATTTTGATGCTTAGGAAGCTGAAAAATGGGAAGCTTGGAACCAGAATCTGAAAGCATTTGCTTCGAATTTCGTTCCTTTGTGGATTAAATCGTTTTATTCAGGTTTGTGATTATAAATATCCATCTTTTGAACCAAAAAGAAACTCCACTTCTCCGTTATGTGGCTTTTAGCCTCAAGATTAATAGATTTCACAGTTTGGTAAAATACTGCAATTCACCATTGAAATTTAAGTTACTGTTTGATATGAAGATTCTTTTCTGGTGGACAAAGTCATGAAGAGTCTTCAAATTTCGGGCTTGCTTTGCACTGCTGGTGTAGCAACATCTCTGACAAATTCAGGAGAACAATGGTAATGTATGTCCAGTTTTGAATTTCAAATTTGAATCAAAATTATGGAAAAGCCTGAGACAATTAAAGATTAGTATACATGATAAAAAAATGTCAATGACCTTAAAAAAAGAAAAAAAAAAACTTTTCAAAAACAGGGATTTTCCAAATGGCTGGGCTCCACTCCAACACATGATAGTTGAAGGTTTGGCAAGATCAGGATCAACAGAAGCAAAGTTATTAGCAAAAGATATCGCTATAAGATGGATCAGAACCAATTATGTTGCTTACAAGAAAACTGGAACCATGCATGAAAAATATAATGTGGAAAAAATTGGAGACTTTGGAGGTGGTGGAGAATATGAACCCCAGGTATGACTGGACCACAACCAATTTGTTTTCATCACCACACTCTTTTCAGTTTCCAAAAAGCTGCAAGGAAATGCTAACAAAAAAAACAACATGAAATTTGATGGAACTATAAATAATAAATTCTTGGAACTATATACCTTTTTAATTTGTTCATTGCTGATTGGAAATTTGTTGCAATGCAGACTGGTTTTGGGTGGTCAAATGGAGTTGTACTGACATTCTTGGAGGAGTTTGGGTGGCCAGAAGACCTAAAGATAGACTGCTGCGATGCTTAGCAACCTAACAGATGTATTTCAAACACTACTAAATCAATTAACTTGCATAGCAGTTTCAAAACTACATGGCCTTTCTGATTTGATTCATTGTAAAAAGTAGCTTAAGATTCTCTCTGCTCTTAGGGGTTGTAGTCCTACGTGTCACTAATCCGCTTGTATCAAATGATGATCAGAGTGATCTTCATTAGTTGCCATGCCAAGTGATAGAGCATCGCTTAGCATAACCCATGATGCTTGCAGAAAAGAAAGCAATCTGCTGTATATTCTGCTTAACCCATTCTTAAGTATAATATTCTTTCTATAATAAGATCTATATGTCTATCAATCTATCTAATATATATATATATATATATATATGTAGGCGAGGATATCTTCAATTTATAAAGATGAGGATAAATGAGTTTGATTATTTAGAACCGTTGAATTACATGTTATATCAGGCTAAAAAAATTAAAAATATCATCACCTGAGCACCACTGTATATATATACACATTAAAAAAATTCAGGTCAGGAGGGCTTTATAGACAACATGCTATGCTACGGAGGAGGGTATGACTCCCACAACATGTTACTTGATGTGTATCCTAACTTTATCAAAGTTAGCCTAACTTACTTAGGATATCCTAACGTGAAAAGAACTATATATACATAAATATATATACACAACTTATCTTTGGCTTGTGGCTTCAAATTACATGTATTTGTGGGATATATCACTCGAGTTACTTGTAAGACACTAGACGACCATCATATGCTGCGTGCAACGTCCATCATAGCAAAGTGGTACACATACATGTACATATATTTTCTTAGTGCATGTATTTTCCTTTTACACCAAATAGATTTGATTATGTTTCATGTTATCAGCAACACTAAAACATAAATATGGACAAAACTTATTTTAATTGCTTCGAGGTTTAAACACCTCTTCAGGCAATATCGATGCTTTTTTTATCTGTACACAAAAAACATTTATACAATGCACACGAGTATTATAATATTAAAACATTAATGTACATAAAAGTCCTTTTTCATGTACATCACAACGAAACGTTATTGAAGTGGGAAAAAAAAAAACAAACAAACAAACAAAAGAAAACAGTCAAAGAAGAAAGCGAAACGTGGCCTTTTGTTGTCATTATATGTCAGCTGACTTGAAGGAGTCGTGTTGAAGAGAAAGAACACACAAGGCATGCATTTGAGTTCTTCAAGAGTCGAAGCCAAGTTCAACCAATTGCCTAATTCCAATTGCCGGCTCTTATTTTATTTATTTATTTTTAATTATACTATGACATTGCTTTTTCCATCACACACACACACATATATATCTCAATTCTCTTCTTTTCCTATACGTAGCTTTCAGTTCCAATTATCATGGACATCAAGCTCTCAAAAAGGCTTATCCAATGCTTTTCTCTGCTACTTTTCTGGTTGTTGCTTCTGATAGCCATGAATGCCACAGAAGCTTCATCACCATGCAATTCTTATCCTGGCCCTGTAAAGCCAACAACCCCTTTAGTCACTTTCCTAGATCGTGTTCAACAGCTAGCATTTTACACCTTCGGAGAATCCAACTTCGACCCAAAACTCTACGTTGACTTGCCGTTGAAGTTCATTTTGGAAGCAACAGAGGAGGCTTTCGATAAGCTACCAAGGTCTGAAAATGGGTCAGTGTCTGTTAAAGATATGAGAGGGTATATTGGTAAATATTTTGAGGGTGCTGGGGATGATATGGTGTATGCAGAGCCAGAGGATTTTGTCTCTGAGCCAGAGGGGTTCTTGCCTAAGGTGAAGAACCAAGAGGTAAAGGCTTGGGCTTTGGAGGTTCATTCTCTTTGGAAGAATTTGAGCCGCAAAGTCTCAAGTGAGGCACACAGACATCCTGAGTTGCATACTCTGCTTCCTTTGCCTCAGCAGGTCATTATTCCTGGTTCAAGATTTAGAGAGGTCTACTATTGGGATTCTTATTGGATAGTAAGGTCAGTTTAGTCATATTCATTTTTACATTGGCCAATTGGCACAAATGTTTTTTTTTTTTAATGAAAAAAAAAAGTTGGAAGAGTAGAGATTAAAGTATCCCTACAACTTCAAGTGGTACACATATGTGTCGACTAAACTGTCAGCTTACATTTCGCCATTACACTTAGTTCAGTATGACAAATTGAGTTTCCGACTTAGACGATGAGATATTCGAACTTTGGTCCTTTTGTCCAAAGGTTGAAACTCTCACCAATCCATCTAGCAGTCTTGGATAATTAGCACAAATGTTCCAGAACTATAAAGGGTTGACATTTTCTTTGGCACTTAAGTAAATATACCATTTAAACTCTTCATTTTCAGTCCTGGTGCATCTCATGTGTCCAAAATGGTTAGGGAATGAATGGAACAAAATTTAAGGACCGTTTGTGCGAAAGTGATCCAAAAAAAAAAATGGTGAGAGACTATAGTGTCAAACCCCTTATATTTTAGGAGCATCTATACCAATTACCCTTTTATATTTGCTGTGTTTTTTTTCTTTTTTGAGGATTCAGAAACTTTTATGGTAGAGTGGTCCACTATGTTTTCTACTGTATTTTCTTTAAAGGGTTTTATTATATAATTTGTCGTTTCAGGGGATTGCTAGCAAGCAAAATGCATGACACAGCTAAAGCAATTGTTACTAATCTCATTTCCCTTATAGACGAATATGGTTATGTTCTTAATGGTGCAAGGGCTTATTACAGTAATAGGAGGTATTGCTTTTCCTTTTTCTTTTTTCTTTTTTTACAATTTGTCTTCATTTTGCATTAATATTATGCATAATCCTGTTAACTTCCATGGCATTATTATTACTACTACTTGTTATGTTTGCCTATCCCTACTCTTTGCCCTTAAGATTTTTTAACCCAACCTTTTTGTTCTTTATGATACACATGGGAGAGCAAAAATACTCAAAATTGCTCTTACTCTACCAATATAATCTCACTTTAATAGATTGAAATCTAATAAATGCTTCCTTTGACATTATGTTATACACCTAACAATTTTCCTAGTTTTCTTTGTATTTGTTGAAGTTTCTGTTGCATGATTAGCTTACTGTATTTCAATTCTAAGTATAAGCTTGGGGCAATTTTTGCAGCCAACCACCACTTCTTAGTGCAATGGTTTATGAGATATACAAGAGAAGTGGAGATTTAGAATTTGCTAAAAAGTCTCTTCCTGCACTGATCAAGGAACACCGATTTTGGAATTCAGGTATATAACTTAGGGACATACTTCTTTCTAGTTTAATGTTCACTGTACAAAACACTTCTTTGCCTCAAGTTTGTTTTCAGAATAAATTAACCATTTTTTTTGTTGTTGTAGAAATACACAAGATGACCATTCAGGATGCTCAGGCTTGCAGTCATAATTTAAGTCGGTACTATGCAATGTGGAATGAACCGAGGCCTGAATCTTCAACCCTTGTGTGTCCTCTGCATATCTTACTTAGCTTAGAATTCGCGTTTCACTAACAAATGGCGAAATGAATTAGTGTTCATATCTCTGATTCTGTTCTATCTCTTAGGACAAGAAATTTGCTTCCAAAATCCCAAATGTGGAAAAGAAACATTTTTTCCGCCAAGTGGCTTCAACTGCTGAGTCTGGATGGGATTTTAGTACAAGATGGATGAGGTACTTCGTGTACAGACTTATCTTTCCTACAAAAACTTTGTATGTATATGATGGTTGTTAAGGTTTTGTTGTTATGTGGCAGGAACACGACAGATTTTACAACACTGGCCACTACATCAATCATACCAGCTGATTTAAATGCATTCATTCTTGGGGTATGGCACAGAGCTGATTTAAATTTTTTGATCCACTTTCATGTGACAAATTCTGTTGTGTACTTGATTCAGATGGAACTCAATATTGCATCGTTGGCGAAAGCAGTAGGAGATTGTAACATCTCTAAGCACTTCATCAAAGCTTCTCAAGCTAGAGAAAAGGCAATAAGATCTGTTTTCTGGAATGCTGAGATGGGACAGTGGCTTGACTACTGGCTCACCGATAGCACATGCAAGGTATTATCTACTAGTTCAACATTTTTATATTTTTTAATTACCAGCATTTCTAAGACTAATCTGCATCTGTTTTAAATTTCTTATTTTAATGAAGGGAGCTGAAAAATGGGAAGCTCGGAACCAGAATCAGAATGTATTTGCTTCAAATTTCGTTCCTTTGTGGATTAAATCGTTTTATTCAGGTCTGTGATTTTGAATGTTGATCTTGTGTCAATGACTTCATGTTCAAGGATGCCTTTGATTGAATATATCATCCAAACTTGAGCTTTAACAATGCTCAGCCATCTCTGTCATAGCTAGGCTGCTCATGAAGGTGAGCTAAACTTTTGAAGCTAAAATATACTTCCTTTGCAGCCTAGATGAGGCAGATGAGTACTTTAAAAAATACCCATTTGGAAATAGAATCAAAAGACTTACAGCTGATAGTGTCATTGGCATGGTTCTGTTTTCAATTTCGTCTAAAGTCAAGCCCTGTATTAGTCCATGCCCTGTTGAAGTTCAGTTTCTTGGAAGGTTATTATAGTTGATTTTCAAGCACTGGTAAAAATGTTATGCGGCTTTACCCTAAAGATTAATAGATTTCCCAACTTGTCAGCATACTCCATCCAAATCACCATGAAATATTAACAAGCTTGGAGCCATTAGCTGTTGACACATCATAAACTGAAAATTTTAGCATTGCTCCTTTTTATAGTTTTTCTGTTATATTGAGTATGATTTAGTTCTGTTTGATATGAAGATACATTCCTTGTGGACAAAGTCGCGAGGAGTCTTCAAAATTCTGGTCTGCTCCGTTCTGTTGGTATTGCAACATCTCTGACAAAATCAGGAGAACAATGGTCAGTGTCTAGTTTATAGAGTTCAACTCTATATTTTGGTATTATGGAAAAGCCAGAGACTATTGAAGATTAGTACATAGTTAAATGTGTATGGCCTAATAAAACTTGTAAAAACAGGGACTTCCCGAATGGTTGGGCTCCACTCCAACACATGATAGTTGAAGGTTTGGCAAGATCAGGATCAAAACAAGCAAGGTCATTAGCAAGGGATATTGCTATAAGATGGATCAGAACCAATTATGCTGCTTATATGAAAACCGGCGCCATGCATGAAAAATACAATGTCGAAAAGTGTGGAGATTTTGGAGGTGGTGGTGAATATATACCCCAGGTATGATTTTGATCACAAATAGTTTTGTTTGACAATCACCCTTTTTCAGTTCCAGAAATCAGCCTTCAAAATACATAGAAGAATCAACATCAACTTTGGCAAAACTACAATTTGTTTAGATCTATGTAAATTTTTCCATGCTGTGAATTTCTGTCAACTTGTTCTTAATTGAAATTTGTTGCAATGCAGACTGGTTTTGGATGGTCAAATGGAGTAGTATTGACATTCTTGGAGGAGTTTGGATGGCCTCAAGACCTAAAGATAGACTGCTGACATGCTTTGGAACCAAAACAGATGAATTTTTTTCTTACACTCCAAACAATCAATTAGTTACCTAGCAATTCCTAAACTACATGGCATTGTGATTTGATTTTTGCACAAATATATAGAAACTTTAAAAAATTTTATTTTTTTATTTTTTACTTTTCTACTGAGATTTTTCACCACCAATATCCTCTTGTCCCAGAGAGTGAAAAGTAACAATCTTGGTCCTCATGCTAAAAATGAGAGATCAATAAGGAATGCCAAAAGAGAGAGAGAGAGAGAGAGAAGATGTCTTCACTTTGTCCATTAAATACCAAGGAAATCATTTCAAGTTCAAATCAAATTCATCATCTTGAATTTGGGCTAAACTCTCATACGCTATTATTCATCAATCATCATCGTCATCATGATCATGATCATGATCATTATTATTGTTAATAATTATAATTATTATGGCTGATAATGGTCCACGAGTAGTTAACAAAAGATTGTGATTCTTTATCAATTTGTTAACTTGTAATTGGTGGGATTTCAACTTTCATTCAAGGTTTTTTTTTTTTTTTTTTTTTTTCATTTAAAAAAAAATGGATTAGTTTTCTTGTTGGTGATTAGGACAGAAAGAGGGTTCTGATATGTTATATCTCTAAGAAGCAGTTTTTGATTGCTCAATAATGTTTCCAAAGCTGGTGGAGTTAGTTGCCCCAATATACTTAGTGCAATGACACAAACTTCTTAACTAATGGATTTAACAAAAGGTTAACCATAATTAATTAATTTTCAGAACCAATTTGATAAAAAATCATCCAACTCATACTGAAGCAAATATTTGCATCACAAAAGATTTAAAGGGCCTACAAGGTGGGTTGTGGATCAGCATGATACTGATAGATACTCTTCCTTTATTTTTTTCTTAGCCATTGGTAGATTCTCTAATCATAAGAAAATAGCAGTGAGATTAGCAAAGTCTCTGATTTGGGTTCAAATTGTATTCTTTTTTCGTGATAAAATCAGAAGAGAAAAAGCCAAAAAAAAAACTACTCATCAAACCCACCACACAGATGACACATAAACTTAGAGATCTTTCCAGGAATCAAATTTGGATTCCAACTTGGGATACCCTTTTTTTTTTTTAATTATTATTATTATTAAGTTGCCCACTTCAGCAGCTAGCTAGCTTGCTATAGCTCACTCCCTAAATATCAAATTTTAAACAAAAACTCAAATCTCATTGTTATAATTGATCAATTTGGGTTTCTAATTATTTTCTTTGGTACACATCTTTTTCAGGTCATCCTTTTTTCACTTTCCTCAATTATAATAGGATTATTTTTCTGTGGTTTCCTGTTGTTTTTTAATTAAATTGCAAGCTAGCTAGACTCAATTAAGATAGATTCACACACACACACTCTCTCTCTCTCTCTCTCTATATATATATATATATATATATATTATTCAACATTTTTTTTAATCTTTTTGGAAGTGAGAGATGATTAGACTAATAAAAAATTAATTAGAGTAACAGATTGGAACACTAAGAGAGCTAAATCTAAGGGAGAGGGACCCAGCAAGATTCGGAGCTCCCACTGCAAAGAATGGCAATCATTGAACAATGCTAGTATATATTCAAATGGCAATATTAAAAAATGTATGCTTTTTTATGATCATCAAAAAAAAAATTGGTGTTCTTATTTTTATTTTTTGATTGGAAAATGAGTGAGTGGAAAAAGCAATCACTTGACGCTCCAATTTCTTTCTTGCATATTTTATAGTCTTTATGTGATTTGGTCCTCTTTCTATGCGCATCTTTATTAGTCAAATAGAGTTGGCGAACTAATTAACTAATTAAGCACCCAAAATTTCAGAAAAGAAAAAGGATTAACAAAGTTATGATTAAGATAATGAAACCCGTAAAATCCAATGCTTAATCTGAAATGGGTTGTATCCAAATATAGGAGACAAATCAGCATCATTTAAACCCACCTAATTAATTTGGCTACTACTACTAGAAAGTGTTCTCAAGAAAGCCTATTCAAACTTTCACATTTCTATGTGAGTATTCTATATAGGATTAACATATTACACGCCAAAGTATAACCTATCAAAGACTTGAAAAAACCAAGAATCCAAATAGGTCCTTTGCTTTGTATGATCTTCTTATATTATTTTTTTTATTATATTTAATTTAATAATAATTTTAAATGTAAGTGCTTTAGAAAGTTGAATTAATCAAACTTAGAGGAGAAGGCACTAAGAGAGAGTTTGAACTTTTCATAGCCTCGATGTTTGAAAGGAAAGAAAGAAAACAAAGTTTTGTACTCCAAGCTGCTCCATTGGGTTTGCCACTTTTGTGACAAATCAAGTGTGTTTGGATATTATTCATTATGAATATTATAAGCCAATTAATGAATGAAAAAAAAACATTCAGTGAATCTATTAGCTTAATTAACTTTTACCCAAACAATAATCTAATGAGTGGTATTCAAACCCTTTAAATATCTTCTTGAATTGAAGTTAAAAAAAAAAA
>QANX01001093.1:0-46112 GCA_003254975.1 Ochetophila trinervis | reverse complement strand
AATTTGAATATTTTAATATTTTTGAAAAACGGGATGTTACACATAAATTTGAGAAAACCTACCCTTAAAAGCCAATTACTCTAGCTTAAATAAAACTAACATTTCTTATTAAATTCTAATTACAAATCCTAATCAATAAATAGCTTACTAATAAAATAAAACAAAATTTCAAAATAATAAAAAACCTTTTTACCCCTATCAGGCTTCTCTTAATAGGGGAAAATAAGATTTTTCCTTTTTTATAAAAGAAATGGGTGTTACTATGCCCATTGAGAATGCTCCTATTATGCAACCAATGACCCAAAAAAATTCATTTATTATGAACAATATGGCATTGTGTATAAGTCTTGTGAGTATTATCATTCGCACTATTGTGAACTTTAGGCATTGTATAAGTCATCTTCCTTTCTAACCAAATGCTCTCCCTCTCAGCTTCTGCTACCGAAGAATATGACTTATACACATTTTATTTAAATCCAATAATCTATTCTTGACATTCAGTCCATGAATGATAAATCTCTTTTTTTGTCCTTTAGAAACTACATATTAATTAACCTCCTAATGACATGCACCACAATCCTCTCAATCATTCCTAATTTCTCTAAGTAACTCATATAAAAAAAATTAAAAAGTTAAAAAATTAAAAAAAAATTCTCCCTAATTTCACATTCGAGGGATTTAAGCGTTGCCACATATAAAGGTTTATCCACTTGAAAAACCTCAAAATGATCCGTATTAAAAAGTCTCATCGCTCTCAACTCTTTTGAAATATTCGAATGATCTTCATTTCCTTTGATAAACTTCTCAATGATCATAGCTAATTGGTCAACACTTTGTTGAAACATTTATCTAAATAATCTCATTTCAGTCCCATCAAAATTATTATATAATCCATTTATGCTTCTCTTCTTCATACGAGATTAAATGGCAGTTGATATGTTAGGAAGTGAGATTGATGAGATTTCCTCAAGATCAATTTCATGAATAATCTCAACACCAATGTCATCTGATTTTGAGGCCATTTTCAACAAAAAGAAAGTTGAAGGAAAAGTTGGAAAACACGGCTGCAACAACTGCTAAACCAGTCTTATTTATTAGGCAATTTAATAGGATTTGAAAGCTTAGTCCGTAAAAAATATATTAAGCTGACTTGAAAGTTTTATCCTCAAAAAAGAAAAACTTTAAATTACTAGAAGAAGATCTACCGTTCCATCTAACTAAGTCTCATTCAATATTGTCAAAAAATGCCATTCCAAATCCTCCAAAATTCTCGGCCAGCCTCTTCTCTAATGTGGAGGTGAAACGTCGTTGAGATACTTTTTGGTTTCCCATCTCTCTTCTAACTCGCCGCCGCTTCGCTCAAACACATCCGAGTTGGACTTCTATTCTTTGTACGTTGAAGGCAGAGATGGATTGTTTACATCTGGTTGCCTTACTGTTTCGATTTTTTTTTCTCGGAAGAATAACTTTATTTTCTATAATGCATAATGCATGCAACATTGTTTCTGCTTTGTAGAATATTAATTTTGAGTATCAGTTAAAGCCTTCGATTTAGGGTTTTAATTTTGAGTTTGATTTAGTTTTTCTTTAAGATTCTTTATTTTATTTTAGTTTAGTGTTCACGTGTTAAAAACTCCGATTATATGCATTGTTCAAGCATTAATTCACGTTTCAGTGTGCATCTGATATATTGTATTAAAATTACTCATATGCATATATCCAATGCAGTGTGTTCTTAGTTTTTGTTCATGCCCATATGCATATATGGCATCCCCTGTGTCCTTAGTTTTTTTTTTTTTTCATTTTAAGAAAATGGATCTAAAAATCCACCACCATTCAGCTTCTAAAAGTTTATTTTTCATTCATATGCTATACATGTTTATATTCTTTTATCATATTTCTACATTTTGGGGTTTTTTTTAATTTTTTGTTCATATTCACAATTATAAGATAAATTACTTTTTAAACAAACTTTACATTAGGTTGGATCTTGCGTAGTTTATTGTGCTGAGTAAGGAAAATATGTATTGAAAAGATAAATAAAATGGTAAAACAAATAATTTGTTTGTAAATGATTATGTACTTGCTAGAGATAATCATAAGGTTCAATCATATTGTTGTTTTTTTGTAGATTAAATTGTTGTTTTTTTCATATCATATTGTTCAAACTATACACGAAAAACACATCAAAATACCACTTGAAATACCACTAACAGTTGTTCGTGTGTGCATTTTTTTTTTCCTCTCTAATGGTAAAGAAATAACAAATTTATTCAAAGAGTTTATTTTGCTGTATGGTTTCCTACAAAACACAAATGGACGAATGAAATTATAAGTAAGTCTTGCATAGAACTTAGAAAGTAAAAGTATCATAAAATTGATGGTCTAGATGTCTTCATTTTGTGAATGGTTTCCCTCTTTCAGAATATTACTCCTACTGAGTTCTTTTAATTATGATTATAAGTTTGTTATTCCCAACATGATGGTACACTCCAACCTTGTCAGTTTTCTACTGCTCCAAAATGGTTGTTTAATTTCATTAGAATTATTTATTATTGTTTGTCTTAATTTGCTTGGAGTTATCATTTATGTTTCCTTCTAAAGGCGTCCTATGTACATGTGATTAATTGCAAATTGAAATTATATTCTTCTTCTTTTTTCATTTTGCTTAAATCTCAGCATGTTTTTAACCCTATCAATCTTATGGTCAATTATATATTTGTTGGTGTGATCATATATTTCTATGATCAATTATATTACTTGGCATTGAAGTATAAAGGCTGTAGAGAGAAACTGAGGAAAGCTATCACTTGATGGCTCTTTATCCAAGTTTTTTTTTTCCTTTCCTTTTTTTTTAGAAGTGCATTAGACTTGTTTGAAATTAACTGAAATAGTTTGGGTCCTAAGGATATAGTGACTTTATGTAACAACAAACTTTTTTTCATTTTTAGTATCAGTGCCTAAAATTGTTGAGAAATTATGTAATTGCAGTGCGCCCTCATGACACTTCTAGACCCAGCCTGTAGCATGGAGATGTTCTCAATTGTCAACTGGATATACTTGTGGCCTTTCATCTACTCTTCGTGTAACTAGAAAGAGAAGAAGAATTAGTTTCTTAAAAGTTCTATTAGCTTATAGTTCCCAAGTAAAGAAAGCAAACATCATTTTTTCATGATACAAGCTTCTTTTTGCTATTATGTTTGTTCCTATTTTTACCAAACATGTGTGTAGCTAGAGTATAATACTACCACTTGCCTACTTAAGAGACATTGTGACTGTAATTGAATGAATCTTGTTCACATTTCCCTTTTATTATATCACATTTTTCTGTTTATTTGCCTTCATGACTGATGGAAATTGGAGATGCCAATTTGAGTGCTTAATAAAACAGTGAACTCTCTATTCTTTTTTCTAGTTGTATGGTTGGCAATAACTATAAAGTAAACTAACTAGTTGTGTGGTTGGCAGTAAATGCAATGTTTAACTAACTTAATCACTAACTAGTTGTATGGTTGGAAGTAAATGTAATGTTTCATATCATTGTGGTTGGCTGCATCATTTGTTTTTCACTAAATTTGAATTTTTTAGGAAGAAAACTGTGCTTACACGAGATTTGAAATTGTACCAGTGAAATGGAAAAGAGTTTAGCTCTTTGTGCAACCTCACAGGTATGCCATTCATTGTTTGTCTTAAGTTTTGAACTATAGTATTGTAATATAGTTTATTTTGTGCATTTATTCCATTTTTTATGGTGTGGTAGAACATTTTGGTACACTTTTAGACATTTAGATGGATAAAAGTTGGATGCAACTTCGAACTAAGTCTCTTCCATCTCACGTACAAGGGGTTAAGGATTTCATTTCTTTTACTCTTAGTAATTCCAAATCTGAAAGCATAATTCGTTGTTCTTGTTATAAGTGCATTAATTGGATTGAACGCACTCTGGATGAAGTTATAGATCATCTTTTTATTCATGGGATTGTAAGGACCTATGATCCTTGGATATTTCATGGAGAGGAAGTCGTTTGTAGTGATAATGAGGATAACTATAGTGAGGTTGCTATTTTAATATCCATAATTCATGTTTGGAAACCAATAATGCCATATTGAATAAACATATTTCGTCATTACTGTCTGATCATGCAGGGAGAAACAATGACGTCAAAGATGCGTGGCACATCAACCAACCACTGAGGGAAACTTCCTGTGAGATCTTCACCTCATAAAAGGCCAATCAATGCGCAAGAAGCAAAGTTGTTAGAGACCTATGCAACATGACATACAGGTTGGCAATCACAAAGGCCATTGTAGACACTTTATGAGGGTCTCTAATAGAATGGAAAAAAATGTACATAATTAATGTACATGTTTGTTTATGTTGCATGAGAAAGTTCAGCTCAAGCAATGAGGACATCCCCAAGAAAGAAAAAAATTCAGTGGAGTGAGGTAGCACTTACCACTCCCCCACATAAAGTGCAGCAACCACAAGGTAACATCCAGACCATGAAAATACAGTTAAGGTCAGACAATGAAAAGAATTCAGTGGAATTTTTCACTCAAACAACTTTTTTTGTTTAATTAGGGCCTGGATCCTGTGGAAAAGGAAGCGGCAAAGTGTTGCTGCCTACTAGGAGAAACCCGAGAACTTTGCAGAAGATGATGTAGATAGAGAGAATGACGAGGATTTCCAAATGCATCCCCCCATGTGTCAGATGAAGAGAACGAGGATAACATAGATGATGCTAGGAATAATGATGATGAAGTTGGAGGTGGGATAAGGAATATTAATTAAACAATATGAATATATATTTTTTATTCTGTAACTGTCATCATTTGAACATATACTAACATGTGTTTGCTTTAATAGGTACGTCAAGTACAGTAACTCAAACAAAAAATTCATGGAAAGACTCGAGGTTTGGGAATATTAAATGAAAAGGATAGGCAAGAAAAGTTAGATGTCAATATTCCACAGCACATTATGAGAGCGGTAGGACTAAATGCTCAGAAATTGTCAACTGAAATAGGAATTTTGGTGAGACACATTCCACCAAAGCATGTGGATAAGTGGAAGGACATAGATTACAAGATCTATGTCAAACCTATGATCGGGCATTTTAAAGTAAGTTTCTCAAAAAATTTAATAATGCACAATCTGAAAAGTTTACATGGATATGAATTGCATGCTAATATTTTATAAAAGTGAACAATATATATACTAACTTCCTGCGTGTTTTCTGTCTTTTTTTTTTTTTTACTGCGAACATTCAGTTTTGAACATAGCAATCATATCAATGAAGCCATAATTGTGGAGACGAAGCATCTATTTAGATCCTACCGCTATAGGCTGTACGACCACGTTTCTAAATTTTCGAACAAGGAGGAAGCACTGGCCAACCCTCCACTGAAGGTAAAAGAAGATGATTGGGCTGCGATAGTGGAAAGATTTAGTTATGAAAAGTTTCAAGTAATTTAAAATATTTCAAGGTTCAAATTAGTAACAAAGTGGTTTTGTCTTGCTGATTTTTAAAAATATCACACACATGATTCTAATATTGGTATATTGTGTGAGCAAAAATTACTTTTGCGAAATATATTAAGATTTACAGATTTAAAGTTGCTTTGTTGATTAGGAAATTTTAGTATGATACAAATGACATGGTTCCTGTTATATAATATATGTTGGTCAAATATGATACAAATGACAAGGATATTTAATATGTGGAAGAGAGGTCAGATATTATGTTACATGACATGTACATATATAATATATGTTGGCCAAGTTTATTTGGCATGTATAAACAGAACTTAACAAGTACATGTATATGTACTTGGCTAGGAATATTATGCTTGGTGTGCAGTAAACTTCAATGCTTGTATAGATTATATATCACTAGGGGTACCAACAAGGCAATATATAAATGTATATATATATGTATATATACATGTATATGCATGCAAATTTTAATTCAATAATAGAAATTTGAGCTATTAGTGCTAGAGATTTTATAAAATCACTAGTAAAAAGTAAAAAGGTTAATTGGTAGTTATGTTGGTTGTGAAGGTGAATGACATTTGAAAATGGGTAAGAAGGTTTGCTAATTGTCATGGTAACAGTTGATCCTTTCTACACATTCACAACTTTTCCAAATCTGAAGTATCCATTGTTTTAGTGTTTCTATTCATGTATAACAAGTACACAGGTGCTATGAATCCAAATTATCAACCAGAATTGAGTAAATAAAACACACACACACATATTTCTTTATAGGAGCTAATAAATAGCTTATACTTGCTTCAACAAAAGCTCTTCAAAAAGGAGACAGTAAATAACCAAGATAGATATTGTTTAGACAGGCAAGTATATAAATAGCTTCTTGTAATCCTACATCACAAATTTGATTTTCATTTATTGAATTTATGTCACACATTTGATATAATAAATTCCATGCAGTGTAGGGGATGATGCAATGCATTCTAGTAATAAAATAGCTTGGTGGTAATTCTGATGTGTTGCAATGATAGATACCGCTGCCAATTTTTTGATGTTTAATATGGCTTAGCTAAGCATTTATTGTATACTCTTCTAGTTTTTGGATTACATTTAATTTTTCCTTGTGATTTCATATGTCATATTCATTCTTCTATGTATTACTTATCCAGTATACTAAGAATATGCATTATGTGGATTGACATGTATAACAAATTATAATAATATTACATATGGTATAATAATGTCAAAATAGAAAATGAGTGCAATCAACAAAAGAAATTGTTCAGCAAGAAGGATTAATCATTGTGGAGGAACGAAATCCTTCGCTCAGATTCAATATGATTTGGTATTTTTTTTCTCCTTTTCGTAAATAGGATATGACTTGGTGTTAAATGCTATAAATTTTATGTAGAATGCATTCCTTTAAAATAATGTAAATATATGTAGTAAACCAATTTACATTTTCTTTGTAGGGAAATGCCAAAAATGGACAATTGCTGGGAAGAAAATAAATATGGCAAGAGACACATTTCAGCAAGAAAAATGACAAATGGGTAGATGAAGTTTCAAAAGAAGTTTATGTAAGTATACTTATAGAAGGATAATATAATAGTAAATGATTTCTAAGTATGCTAAATGGAATGGTAAGCAAGCATGGTTGATATTTTATTTTCAGCTTTAACATTTTTCCAGCAAAACATCCCGAAATCAATCCTTTGTTTTTTAGGATAAGGTGATTGAGTTAGAGGAGAAGACACAAGTGGAGGATGATGAACTATTTGATATGGTTTTGCTGGCCAAATCTGGAGACGTATGTAGATTATGTGAAGGTGCAAAGCCTCAAAGATCTAAATCATGGAGGGTTCAAAACGCTTTTAAGAGAAGTTGAAGAGGCATGAAAAAAGGAAAAGGCATCAGTTCAAAAAGCCGCCAACTTTGAGGTGCAAAACGAAGAACTAAAAGAAAGGCTCAAAGTGTATGATGATGGTCATAAATATTATATGACTTACATAAACGAAATGCAGCTATGAATGGACTCTTTTGCGCATAATTTACTAACTAAAACAACTCTTGGTGATTAAGGTACTTGTAAATTACAAAAAAAAAATTGCATGAATTTTTAATTTTTGTTCCAATAACTAATGTGTTGAACATTGTGTTGGTTGTTTCTATGTACTTAATTTTCAGGTTCCCTTAGCTTGGACTCTTTGTGAATGTGGTATGCAATGGTTGATACATTACTTCTGAGATACCGATAAATATTAGTTAATTGCATATGTTAATATATATATTTTGAAGATATTAAATGCTAACATCTTAACTTGCACATAGGGTATGTCTTGATGCATTAATCTGTAATGATGAAACTTTTTGATGTATATATATACTTAGTAAATCACATGTTTTGGGATGATTAATTATAAGTAGTAAATAATATATTCAAACTTTACATTAAGTTTCGGCTTTGGTTTTTGGTTGTGGATACATTATAGAACTGTTGTCCTATTTCAGCACTTTAGTCACTAAAATAATAGTTTTCGTAACTAATTAATATGGGGCTGGCAAATAATACGAAGCAGCAGTTATAGAAAACTTATGTGACTAATATAATTAGCGACGTCAAAAATGTTTTCGTGGCTAATTGAACAAATTTAGTAACGGAAAAAGCTTCGTGACAAAGAAATTGCATATTAGTGATGAAAAAAAACTTTCATGGCTAATCTAATTTACAATTTGCCATGAATTTGTCCATGGCTAATTAATAAGAGTTTCATAATGGAAACCTTTTCGTGACAAAAAGATTGACATTTAGTAATGAAAAAAATTTCGTGGCTAATATAGTGTACAATTTGTAACGAATATTTTCATGCCTAATTCAAACGATATTTAGTAACGAACATAACTTCGTGACTAAAACATTGCAAATTAATAATGAAAAACATTGTGACTAATTTATAAAAGAGTGACGAAACACTTCGTAACTGATTCAATGTGTTTAGCCACGAATTCATAAGGTTCAATCACGAATATATCAAAGTTCAATTACGCATTGTTTCGTGACTAAATGTTTCGTAACTGAATGTAACACATTCAGTCACGAAGAGTGACGAAACACTTCGTAATTGATTCAATGTGTTTAGCCACGAAATCATAATGTTCAATCACGAATATATCGAAGTTCAGTTACGCATTGTTTCGTGACTAAATGTTTCGTAATTGAATGTGTTTACATTCAGTCACGAAAATTGGACAAAATGCATAAATTGGCATTTAGTTACGAAACGACTTTTTTTCATAGCTATGGACTTTCAGTGACGTGCCTACTGTCACGATGTTGTTATGTTGTGTTTTTGTAACTGAATGTGTTTTGTGATGAAAAAATTATCTTCAGTCACAAAAACTCACTGTTGCTATACGCCAGATTTCTTATAGTGACCACATCCTACTATAAAATTTAACTAGCATGTTTAAGAATTTGTCTGATAACCACAATGACCAGAACAGACCCAGTAGTATATAATAATGATTTGTGTCACATGGGAGAACGTAAGAAAATTAAAAATTAAGACAGGTGCATTGATGATGCAAACATTTTCTAGTTAAGTTTTCTAATATTACACAAGAAATTCACCCAATGGGCAATCATATCTAACAACGGGCTTCCAAATCTAGGAACAAGTAAATCATACCAGTAGATTTCAATTGTTCTTTTGAAGATCAATGATAAATATTCTGCGCCAAAAACTCTGAGGTTAAGTCAGATTATAAGAAAAAGAAAAAAAGAACCTCTAAAAAAGTTAGAAAATGCAGAATCTTTGGAGAAATGTATGTAAAGAGTTGCCAATGAAAAGATGACGGTTAGTGCAGCGATCTTGTTTGGAAGTCGACGGTCGTGCCTGGTACTCTTTTCTCTCTGTCTCTTCTAACCATGGATGAAAAAATCGATAATTTTCAGGAAAGTTTTTTCTTTTCTTCTTTTCATGCCATCGAAAAGATTTTTTACCTTCTAAAAAGTTACATGTAAAATTTTCATAATTTCTGTCGGAATTTTAATATTTTTTTTATATTTCTACAATATTTCTGTTAAAATTTCCATATTAATTCATTTACAATTCAGTCAAAATTTCTATAGAAATTTCTGAAAATTTCTGAAATATATGTGAAATTTTTTATGAAAATTTTAAAATATATGCTTTCAAACATTACGTATATGTATAACATGAGTATATTCTTTTTTAAAATTATGATTTTTTTCTCTTGTTATCAAATTGTAATCATTGTATTTTTTAAATATAGCAATAAATAATATATTACTAATAATTTGACCAACATTTAATAATTAACAAATCAATAATATAAAATAAAATAGAGAACAATAAATAAATAATATAAAGACAACGATAATTACATAACTAATTAATATTAATATTTTACTATATTCTAAAATTAACTACAACACCATATATATAAAATAAATAACAATACTATATAAAATTATAATATATCAAATATTTAAACAAACTAAAAAATTTAATAAAAGTACAACATATATATATCATTGCGGAATTTAAATATAAAATAACCTAATAATTATAAAAGAATTATTTCATAAAAATAAAAATTATATAACTAATTTAATTTAAATGATAATGCAATAACATAAATATTTAATGTGGTTAATTGCATAAAATTACTTACCTCAATGGTGAGCTTTTTCACAACAATCAACTTCAAGCTCAACAAATTGATGACTTAAATGCTGAATAATGCTATTTGAATATTTTTTATCATCACTAAAAGAATTTGAAAGAAAATTATGGGAGAAATGAAGAAAAAATTTCTTAATTACAAGTGAGTTTGATTGAGAAAGAAAATGAAAATATATAGGCTCAAAAAATTATAACGGCTATTTTTGCACCATTTAAACCCGTGTTTTAAACGTTCAACGTAAAAGCGCCACGTAAACAAACGTACACAAAATCATGTCGATTAACAACAAAAACCAAAGTGTAAAAACGAAGATTATAGACGACGGTTCCTGTCGTTCTTTCAGAAACCATCATCCATACTCTATAAATAAACACGTGGCATCAAATATAGACGATGGTTTCTAAAGGAACCGTCGGTTTTACTTAAAGTATAGACGATGGTTTTTTTTTATAACCGTCGTTGATTTTTTCTTTATATGATGGACTGTCGTCTTTATTACCTTCTAAAGTTAATAACCGTCATTTTAGTGTATCAACGTCGACTTTTTTTAATAACCGACATTTATATAAAAGTAAGAGATATCGTCTATAACATATTTATGTAATAATATAATTTTAAAAATGATTAAAACATCGTATTAGCTTTACCTATGTATTTTATAATAATATCGAATTTTGCTTTTGAAACAAACATGACCTTAGAGTGTCTTCATTGCAGTAAATTATATTTTAATATTTGTTAAATATGACGGAATTGTTAAAAGCTGGTTTTAACAAAATTTCAATTGAATCCAAATGCCACAAATTAAAATTTAATATAAAATGAAGTGTTTTAAATTTGAGAAACTAATAGTGCAATTTTCTCAAAATAAATAGTGCTAAAGTGTAATTAAGGCAAAGAACAAATAAAGGGAGTACACAAATTTTCCATTCCCTCGGTTTTTTCTTTTTTTTTTTTTTTAGCAAATTCCGTCGTGACCGCCGAGAAACATCACTAACAATAAATGGAAAGCTAACCTTCACAAGCTCCTTTTTATTCTTATATTGACTCATAACATTTTTTGTGAATTTCCAATTTTATCCTAAATCTTCACGTTCTTTCGGGTTTTTTATTATTATTTTTTTAAAAAAATATTTAATTTCCAAATTTATTTCAAATCAACTTCAGAAAAAAAAAAAATCATATTGTCATTTAATGAGCAACAAATAAAAAGCATATTATTCACTAAAAAATTAATAAAATGTCTATTTTCCAGCTGGAATCGTGGGCAATAGGCACGGGATTTGTGCGGCTCAAGCCCTAAAAAAGGCAAACCTATTTTTACGTTCTAGAAAATATATTTATTTGTAGAATTCGTACGTAGGCTTCCCTCACATGTGATTAAAAATGAAAATATCAGTATTGACAGAAATATTAAATGTTAAAAATATAAAAATATTATTAAAAATATCGATAGAATATCGAAATCAATAAAAATATAAAAAAAATGATGAAAATTTATAGAAAAATATAAAAATTTTTTAATGAAACTTCAGGATATGCTTATTTATTAGATATTTTATCAATTTAACTATAAAAATTGAAAAAATATTGAATGGAAATCATATTTCTCATATCAAAAGAAATATAATACTCGCTGACAGTAATAAAAAAATAATATATTAAATCATTAATTATTTATTAATTAGAATAATAATACAAATATATAATTACTTAAACATTATTTAATATCATATAGAATTTATTGGTTGTTGAAATTTTTCGCTTACTTTTTTATCTTCATTTTTAATAGTGTATTAAAATAATATTGATAAAAATGCATTTTCTTGATCAGTTTTGCATGTATTTGTTAATATGCCAACTATATAGATATAATATGACATGTAATTGTCTTTTTTAATAGTCATGGTATGAATATGATATTAGTTGGCTCTATGCATAATTGTTGTCTGTTGATTGTTGAGATTGAGAATATATACATAAGTTCTTACTTGATATCATTCTATAAGCATCAATTGAATAAGGTTTATATTCATCTTAAAAAATTTATTTTTTTGCTATGATATTTATATTATACATTTTTTTTTCTACATATATAGTTTTTTTTACAACACAAATTATAGGCCTACATTCTCTACTTTTATAATCTTTATTTTGCATTGCATTAGTACAATACTCTTACCGTTAAATGGACTCAATATTTGTTAAATTAGTAATTTTTTCGTAACTATTTATAATTTCACAAGAGTATTCATTGATATTACCATTTGAGAGATTTACTATCAATAGTTTGAAATTCTAAACATGTACCTTTGCAAAGGGCTGAAGCACAAAGAGTTCTAGTTGGTTATCTCATAAGTTTTCGAAAAAAATCAACATTATTAGAATCTGCTTCTTAAGCAATCACTCTTGGAACATTTATAACNAATTAAGTTGAACAAGCTATTAAAAGATATATGAATCAATAAGTTAGTTGACATTACTGGTTCAAGTAGAATAATTTATTAATTTCCTTCATATTAACAATATTAGAAGTTACAAAACTGTTCATTCTAATTTCGATTTTGTTTATATTATTAATTATTGATTTTACATATGCTATATTTTTTTAGTACTCTACACTATTGTGTTCCAGAAATGTAGTTTGCCTTGTGCATAAATTTTTTTATTTTTGAAGTCTGAACATAAAATTATTTTTTGTGAACGCATAGATGTTTAATAGCTGCTTTGTTCAACATCATATGATACATGGCTTTTATGGAGTTCAAAATAAAAATTCTTCTTCCATGGTTGATGAGAAATATGGAAGCAATTATCCAAAGAAGTTTGTTAATACCGCTACCACTGACAATAATAGCTATCTAGTATATAGAAGAAGAGATGTTGAAAAGCTTGTTGAGAATAATGACATCAATTTGTTAATCCTGTATAATCCAACTCTTTTGCTAAAGTATAATTTACATATCATTATGGAATGGTATAACCAAACACGGTCTATCAAGTATATGTTCAAATACATTAATAAAGTACATGACAAAGTTAGTGCCACATTTTATAACCCAAATAATGATGAAGTTTATGATAAAATCCAAATGTATTACAACTGTAGTATATATCTATTTGCGAAGATTTTTTTACTCCTTTATTTTGTCCTTTCCCTATCCATTTCAAAATTAAAAAATCAAAAACTTCTACTATACTCATATATTGGTTATTTAAGTTACATTTATAAAATAAAAATAAAAAGGAACAAAAAGATACAACTCTATAATGGATTTTCATTATAATTGGAAAAATAGATAGCTCATTCACATAAATTAGTTCATTATATATTCTATAAAATTTACATAATTTATTTTGCTATTTTATATTGTATATTATTATAAATTATTAAATTTACATAACATTCATAATTAATAAATTTCAGATGGAATGTCTCCTCAGTCACCATTGTAAATTTTTAACCAGGTTTTTGTCCACCATCGGAACAAATAGTATTACTATGAAAAAATAAAATAAAATAAAACCTCCTAACCACCATCAACGCCACGTGTATCCTACTTCGTTTCACTGGAAAAAGGAATAACCTTACGATCACCGACGACAGCCAGTTGTAAACGAAAGCGACCCGACCGCAAAGTCCATCCGTCAATTCTTTATATGGTAGGCCCTGGCTGACACGTGTCCACCTCACCTAGATACATTCACACGTGTCACCGAATTGTAATCCCGGATCTGGCGACCTACACGTGTCGATTCCCACATATTAGTTTTTTTTTTGAAATTCCATATATCAGCTTGTTAAAAAATTTACTGCGTTAAGAACTTATTCCTTTTTTTTTTTTTTTTTTTTTTTCTAAAAAACAGAATTAATAACAGATTCCATATATCATAATAAGTTTTTTTCGTTTGATATTGTTTAATTAAAATATTAGACAAATAAAAAAATAAAAATTAGAAAAATGTGAGAAAATGGTAAATTTGGGTGGTGTTTCCCTGTTCAACTACCAAAGCTTTCTTGTTAAGCACGTCTTTGTGATTTGAGCACATCAAGCTCTATAAATAACCATACTTTTCGGCATCAAATCCTTCCTTTCGCTTCTCTTTCTGTTACATTTCGCTTTTCGTCTCTCTCTCTCTCTCTCTCTCTCTCTCTTTTGTTTTTTTGTTTTTTTCCTTTTTGTAGTTTTTAGGGTTTTTTTCTGCAATGACAATTGACAGGTGGTGAATTTGATTTTAATTTAATCACTCTCTCTCCCTTTTGGCTTTTGTTTATTTTTTTCCTTACGGATTATATTTGATTCTAAAATGCTCTTTCCTCTTTCCGATTGTTGTTTTCATTTCCATAGCAGGTTTCTCGTAATTTTGGAACCGGAAATCTGAATTATTTGAGATCGTTTTGCTGTTCGGTAGATAGGAAAATTAAAGAAAAAAGTTACTCGTAAATCAGGTAACCGGCACCACCGATAATTTTCCACGCGATTGTTCTCAATTTTTATGTCTATAAAAGGATTTTTTACCTGTTATGAAGTGCTAGTGGAAATAAAATCCTCAATTCTAATAATTTCTTATAGTTTTAATTTCATGAACTACTTTTTATAATTTTAATTTCATGAACTAAGTTATTGATAAATCTAAGGTGGACAATTCTTTTCATAAATATTTTGGCTTTTTTTTTTTCATAGAATTAATTTCATGAACTAAGTTATGCAATATAGGACGTTGATGATTTTTCTCTCTACCTCACGGTAAACTTGGAGTTATTTTGTATTAGTCTGCTTAATTATTATTATTGTTGTTGTCGGTCTCTAATGGTTTCGGTGCTGTAAAGAATTTGGTTATGTACTATGCATAAATTACAAAAAACAAATAGTATGAGTCATATTGTATGACCCTTTAAAAGGCTCTAGATTTGTTCAATTGTTTTTTTTTTTCTGTTCAATTAGTTTTTCTGAATCTTACGTTTTTTTTTAATACATATACACACACAGAGATAGTGATTTGACAACTCATTTGATTATTTTTTATTTTTCATTTTTAATTAAATTTCTATTTTGTCGGTTGCTGCAAATTAAGGAAAAAAAGTGTTGTAACTTGTCAGCGAGTCCTAATCACTTTCTTTGATGTAACCTATAAAAGAAAAAAGTTCACGACCATTGAATGAGAGACTCTAATTGCCCTTTGTAGGTGCCATTTTTCAATGAAACCCTCTTGTTCTTCGTGGAACTGAGTCATACACCAATTGTCTTCTTTCGAGAAAATCTAAATGGGAGTTTAATTTTCGAATTTTCTTACTTTGAAATTTTTGCCTCTTGGTTTTTTCCAAGAAAAAAAAAATGTTAGTATTTATGATTTGACCGAGTTATTGTGCATATTGGGGGTTCTTGAGTCATTTCACTTGGAATTTTTATTTTTTGTTTTTCAAATTAGGCAATTCTGAAGGTCATATATTAGATCTACAGGAAAAAACATCTTTTAATATGTGGCAATTATGGTCCACAACATGAGTTGCATTATATCATGTAATTATTTTAACATACATATTATATATATATATATATGTGAAGAGAGAGAGTAAATAATATAGACATTAAATTTAAGGCTACTAGACAAGATTAGTCCATTTTATATATTTTTTTTTGGGTAAACAGTCCATTTTATATTTCATTTATATATCTTTAATGTATATGTATATTATATATGCTGATTAATAAATCATATATGAGAAATGACACTGTTTGTCTTTGTGGGTGATGTGAAGTATAATTGAAGATAATGAATGTAATATATTCATGTATTCGTTCCTATTTATGCTCACATAATGTTCTTTTTCCTCAGCAAAAAAGATAAATAAATGTTTCTTTAAAAAAAAATAAAAAACTTAAAGTCGTATGGGTTGTATTTACTACTCTCGCCTGTTTTTGTTCGTTACTTTAATGAGTACGTGGATGGCTCCCCATGTAATAAAAATCTACCCAACATTTGGAAAGACCTCAATACTATGCCACATTTCTATTTCTCACGCATTTACCAACAAAAAAACAAATTTCTATTTCCCACGCAGAATTCTTAATTTTTCCTGTTTTCTAGCCCAAAAAAAAAAAAACATTATAGTTAATTAAAATTGTCTTAGAGCTTGCAAGTCAAAATAAAAACTTGGTTCTCAAATTTTTTTTTTCTCTGACCCTTTTCTTTTCCATTTAATTTAATAAAGTTTTGTGAAAGTGTTCTCTTTACATTTGGCTTGTTTTAAATTAGTCAATTTGTTACGTGCCTAACAATCAGCACATGCGATGTGTGTGGGAATAAAATTTAGGATTTATTGAAATATCTGTTAATTATAATAAAAAAGACAGTCAGGGAGACAGTCTATAGATAACTTATTAGTTTTATAAAAAAAAAAAGAAATAGATAGCTTAGTAGTTTACTCAGAGAGAAATATGCTGAAGCTTGCAGCAATGCTGTGAAGATCTAGTTGTCAGCTTACTTGACATGTGGATGTGCTTATAATTTTCGTGGGTGTTGCTTGGTAGGTTTAAGTTTATAATTTCTATTTTGGCATACGTAGAATGTTGCATCTACCAGTGGGAAACTTTATTTAGAGCATTTCTATGCTCTTTACTCTAAAGAACTAAATTTTTAAAAAAATGGGCTTCGAATGACTTTTTATTTTGATTTTTGAATTTAAAAATTAGATTTGATTTTTTAAGTGTAGAAAATTAATTCCACACTTTATTTTTAATAATATATAAATTTAGTTAATAATTTCTATTTTGGCATGCGTCGAAGCATGTACCAGTGGAAAACTTTATTTAGAGCATTTCAAAGGAATTTGTAAATGTATTATGCCCTTTACTTTAAAGAGATAAATTTTTTTTTTTTTAAATGGGCTTCAAATGGCTTTTTATTTTAATTTTTGAATTTAAAAATGAGATTAGATTTTTTAGAGTAATAAATGTTTGGAGAAAAAATAAATAATAAAGAGCATAAATAGTGTTGTTCCATGACACTTAAAAAATTTCACTCAATTTAAAAAGATGAAGTTATTCTTTATTTTAAAAAGTCTTGAGATGCTCTTAGGATTATATATATAGACCTGCAGTTTTTTACTACTTGCAAACTCAGGTTTCGAGATATATATATATATATATATATATATATTGTTTGTTTTTTAACACAGCAACAATTCTCAAGCCGTGAATTTCACTGGTATTCACAAGCTTTTATTTTTCTTTCAAAGGATTTTAGCGTGAAGAATGTTCAGTTGCCTGCTATAAATGCATTGTAGTTTTGGGGATGAGAAGGTACGGCTTTGGATACTTACTCTATTTTGGTTTTGAAGTTAAAAGTTTCAAACTAGTTTAGCTTCATTTGACCCTATGCATGTCTCATCAATAGCTTCCAGGAAATCTTTGCTTAATGGACTGTTCACCCACCAGCAGTGACAAGAAAACGTTGAAGAGGTGGTTCTTCATAGATAAAAGGGTCGGGTAAAATTGTTCCCATATATTTGATTCTGACCAAGTGACTGTTCGTATATCATACTTTCAAAGTCTCAGTTAAGAAAGTATACTTGGGACTAATTCTGTGATCTGATGGAGTTGAAGGCAAATCATGCTTCCCCTGTTCTTACCGATCCCGTACCTAACAAGTCAAGATTGGGCATCCCTTCTAGTTTATTGCCTTGCTCGCAGCAAGGAGCGTCATTTTCCTCTGGCAAGTATGTTTCACTTCCGAGGAAAAAGCCAGGAAAGCTGGACGATGTCAGGTCCAATGGCTGGCTAGACGCTATGAAATCCTCTTCGCCGCCTCGGAAGAAACTAATTATGGATTATGCGGTTGAGGTTGCTACAGATGACGCGGAGATTGATTACTGCTCCTGGGTGGTATGACTGCAATCTTTTCATGATGATGTTGGCTTATTTAGTTTTAAGTTTGTTTTTGAAACGGTTTCTGTTTGTTCTTTTCACTTAAATTCCCTGTGGATTGGTATTCTTGCAAGTCTTTGATAGTGATGTGTTTTAGTTATTATTCTAAGATTTTATTTTATTTTTTATTTTTTTATTTTTTGAAATACCAGTGTTCTGCTTCTTTGCTTTCTGACTAACTATTAATCTTTTATTGTGCTTCCTTTTGATGCCGCACAGCTTAAGTATCCATCAGCACTCAAATCTTTTGGGCAAATTACAAACTATGCGAAGAACAAGAAAATAGCAGTCTTTCTGGATTACGATGGGACTCTTTCTCCAATAGTAGATGATCCTGATCGTGCCCTTATGTCTAATGCTGTAAGAATGTTAATTTGTTTGAGATTTCTCTCTCTCTTTCTCTCTTCCTTCTAAGTCCTGAACTTCGACAAACAAATTGATTTTAGATGCGTTGCGCTGTGAGAAATGTGGCAGAATTTTTTCCAACGGCAATAATAAGTGGAAGAAGCCGTGATAAGGTAGCTAGAGTTCTTTTGTGATTAATTTGATATGTTTTTGTTTGCTTGTCCATTTTTTTTCATTTATGTAACCTTTGTCCAGTTGCGAGAGGTGTCTGAATCGAAGCAATTTTGCTATAGGTTTTTCAGTTGATAGGACTAACAGAACTCTTTTATGCTGGTAGTCATGGAATGGACATTATGAGCCCTGTTAGTACTACAGTGGCCAATGACCATCCAAACTGTGTGAAATCTACTGACCAACAGGTATGACATTCATTTTCAGGACTCTGTTATAGTTTAGAATGTTGCTGTTGTGGTTCTTATTAACTGGTATTTTATCTTAATCTTGTAGGGTAAGGAGGTAAATCTTTTCCAGCCAGCTAGAGAGTTTATACCCATGATTGACGAGGTATGTTATCGATTTTTTGTTCATCCAATGGCTTTTAGAGTGAGTTAAAATTCCTTTTTGGTGGAAAATTTGTTATTTATTTATTTATTTTTAAATCAATTTATGCAGGTTTTTAGAACCCTTGTCGAGAATACTAAAGAAATCAAAGGTGCAAAAGTTGAAAATCACAAGTTTTGTGCCTCTGTACATTACCGTAATGTAGATGAGAAGGTAAAAACTAGTCGGTGCCCAATGCATAATAATCTTACCTTTTAATAGTTAAACAGTGTTTTGTTTGGCTAACAAGTTTGGAATTATATATATATATATATATATATATATATTTTGTTTTTTTTGTTTTTTTGTTTTTTGTTTCTGTCATCAGAATTGGTCTATAATAGCACAATGTGTTCATGATATTCTTAACGACTACCCCCGTTTACGATTAACTCATGGGCGGAAGGTATTGTTTCTTATATTGTTATACTGCAGCTTATCATTATCTATTTTAGAAGTATTGGATTTGAATGTTGATATAGAAAATTTGAAATTGTTTGTCCTCTGCATTTTAGGTTTTAGAGATCCGCCCTGTGATTGACTGGAACAAGGGAAAAGCAGTGGAATTTTTGCTTGAATCTCTTGGTACTAAATTCTCTCTGTGGTATACATCCACGTACACATTTTGATATTTAAGATCTAGATAATTTATTTAAACATGAAATAATGTAGGGCTAAGTAGCAGAGATGATGTGCTCCCAATCTATATTGGTGATGACAAGACTGATGAAGATGCATTCAAGGTATGTTCTATGTAACGAATCAAATGGATCCCAAATATGGACTTGACATTGTGTTTGTAAAAGGGATCTATATATATTGGAGGAGCATACTAAATAATTCCTTGTTTTCAAGACTTTGCAACATTTATATATGTAGTTCAAGTATTTGCTACTTTATTTAATTGCTTTGAACATTTCCTTCAGTTTTTGAGGAAGGGCAATCAAGGTTATGGAGTTCTGGTATCCTCAGTCCCAAAAGAAACCAATGCATTCTACTCCCTTAGGGATCCATCGGAGGTTCGAAACTCTTCCTTGTTGTCTTTGCAAGTATTAATTAAACTATATTTGGCAATGATATTTTGTCTGAAACCCAATCAAAATTGGTGCAGGTCATGGAATTTCTCAAGTCACTTGTGAGGTGGAAGAAAAATGAAAGAAGCCAGATGCAATTAATTTATAAGAGCACATAATTAATTGGTCTGCAAATAGGATAGGCATCTAATTTTATAATTTCATACTTGAATAACATGAGTAGTTGAGAGGCCTCTTTGACTGCATTATGATTCTTGGCTTTTTATTGCTTGTTATCTAAATGTCAGTTGCCATTGAATAATATATCTTATCAGTTTTTCTAGCTATTGAATTTCTTGCTTCCTAATTGGGTTCTTCAGTTGAAATTATTCTATAATATTTCCAGGAAATAAATTGTTTGCCTCGCATTTGTTGAGGGAAATATTTCATCAACATTTGGATCTTTTTACATAAACAAATATACCCAGACATTGTATCATAAAATATATATAGATATATTTATTGTACAAAAAAAAATTAATCATTGTGATTATGACATAAAAAGTATTCATAAGTTTTATAAACTGTCCTAATTTTCTATAAAAACGCATTAACAAGCCTTTGGCATTTCCACATGCTAGACCGTCCCTTCAACTAACACAGTAGTAATTCAAAAAAAATAAAATAATAAGATTTATCCTACTAAAGTGTTCGGGATAATCCACTCATTTTTTATTTTTGTTACTAAAGTTGGAGCTAACAAGGCCAAAGGTCGGTCAGGGTCGGAGTCCGGGATTGCTTGGTAGAGGTTGAAACCCGAGACTGCCTGAACAAGGCTAGTATCTAGGACTATCCAGTCAGAGCTGAAACCTGAGAGTGCCCGTAGAGGCCGAAACCCGAGAGCGCTTGTTGAGGCTGAAACTCCAAAGCGACTGGACGGGGCCAAAAAATCACGACTGTTGAAATATAAGTTCAGGCCTACCTGGTCGGGGCTGGAACTCGAGACTTCTAGGTCGGGGCTTGTTTCCCGGATTGTCCGGTTGGGGCAAGTGCCTGGGACTGCTTGGTCAAGGATAGAATCCGGGACTGCCCTGTCGGGGCTATAACTTGGGACCGCATAGTTGAGGCTGAAACCTAGGATCGTCTGGATAGAGTTGGGAAACAGGGATCTTCCAAGGACCATGAACTGCTCAATTGGGGTTGGGATTCAAGACCTGAGATTGCCTTGTCGAGGCAGGGATCGAGGACGAAACACGAAATTGCCCGAAGAAAGCCAGTACTGGGATCGCATGGACATGGCTAGGACCATGGACTGCTTGGATTGGGTCTGAACTGCTCACTAAGGACCAAGACCTTAGATTGCCCGGTAAGGACCAGGACCTTGGACCGCCCGGTCAGGGACTAAACCATTGACCTGGACTACTCGAACAAGGTCGGGATCACAAGCCATCCAGATGAGGTTGGTACTTCAGATCTGCTAGACTACCTAGATAGAACCGTTAGGTGGCATCTGAACTCGAAATACCTAGATGACTAAGATTCAGTATTCGACATTAGTCGAATTTGAAGTTGTAAATTCATTTATAGAGTTTTTAACAAAATACAAAAACTTAAAAGTATGTTACATCCCCCGAACTTTTTTTAAATGACATAAATTTCTGAAGTTTGCCTAAATTACAATCCTTTCATTTCTGTTTTTTTTTTTTTTTCTGTCCGTGAGATACACTATCTCTTCTATGTAGCAAAATAAAATACAATACTCTCACTGACACACACTGACAATAATAACCTCCACAAACGGGTCTTTCTCTGCTTCACTGATGCACAGCACGAAGGATTTTCGTCTTCGATCTGAGAAACCAGAGGGGCAACATTATTTTCTTTCAGAAATTTTCTTGGCAACCAAAAGAAAATCTAAAACTCACAATGTGAATCTCTATACAGAGCCAAGCAATCTGATAGAGCATAATACCCTTGTAGATTTTTTTTCCTTTCTCTTTTTGTGTATCTTCGTAAACCAGCCAAGAAATTGAGTTCGTATTCAACGCCATGGACTACTACGACTACATCATCATCGGAGGCGGCACCACTGGTTGCCCATTAGCGGCGAGCTTCTCGCACGACTTCCGAGTCTTCTTGCTCGAACTTAATGGAGTAGCGTACAACCAAGCCAACCTCATAAGCCAAGATGGTTTCTTGTCCACACTCGTGAAAGTCAATGCCTTTGACTCTCCGGCTCAAGCTTTCACCTCCGAAGAAGGCATTTTGAATGCTAGAGGGCACATTCTCGGAGGCAGTAGCACCAGGACTTCTACTGAAAATCCAAGGTCAACTGGGACCTAAAGATGGTCAACAAATCCTACGATTGAGTCGAAAAAGCAATCGTTTTTCAACCCAAGCTGAAGAAATGGCAGTTGGCGGGGATTGACGTTGAGAGGGTTCTCTTGGCCTCTACGACGCCGTTTACTTGGTCAAGACAGTTGGCAATCGGCATCATTTACAGGGATTCAAATGGGAGGTACCACCACGTGATGGGGAGGAGACAAGGCGAGGTGATTCTCTTTGCCAGTGCAATCGGAACCCCGCAGCTGCTCCTTCTCTTCGGCATTGGTCCACGGCCTCACCTCTCGGCTTGGGGAATTCCAGTGGCCTACCATTCACCCTACGACGGACAGTTCCTCTACGAAAATTCCAGAAATTGGGTATTGGGTTTTTTTTTTTTAATTAATTTTTTAATTTTAATTGTTTTTAAATTTTTCCAGCTCTAGGAGAAAAATCAGAAATTAATTATTGAAGATGGTGACAAGTGGGTATACTTTAAATAAGGACAGAGGGGATGATAAAATGTATAATAGACTCTTGACCCTAGGAAAAGACTTTAATTAGATTATAAATGTGCAAAAATATTATAATATTTTTTATTCTGTCAATTTTAACGGAAAAAAATAAACGTAAAGAAATTGATTGTAATTTAAGCAAATTTTAGAAATTTAAATATCATTTAAAGAAATTTCAAAATAATTAGATGTAATATACTCAAAATTAATGAAAACAAAAATGGTTACCAAACAAGTTTCAAATCTTTTTATAAAAACAAAAAATAGTTGATGCTTTTCATTTTTTTTTAGTAAAAAAATAAACAAAAACTATAAACCACGAACAAAAATTAAAAGTCAAAAACAAAATACAAAAACTGAATGAGTGCAAGCCATATCCAATTTTTTATTTTTTTATTTTTTTTTTATTTTTCCTTTTTGTATTTTTTCCTTTACTTCCTTATGAATAGAATCTTTTTTATTTTTCCCTCTAAACATTAAGTGTTTCATCTAATTGTTTTTTTTTTTAATTTTACTCTAACCAAGATAAAATAAGCTCATAATTTGGTGAAAAACACAGTGTTACAATATCATATTGCTTTTTTATAGCATGCATGGTTAATTTGTTCATTAAAAAATTTTGGATTTTTATTCTTTTGTTAAAAAAATACTGCATTACGCACCCAAAAAAAGTCAAGAAAGGAATTACACACCTGGGATCTACCATCACACGAGGCATAGAAAACGAGCGGTTTATTAGATCTGATAATCCACTTTGCAGCAACATTAGCTAATTTAATTTGTTTCAATCTTTTGCTGACCATTTGAGCTCTTAATTGTTGAAATATTTATGTGTGTGGATTGATCGTAATCATACTTATTCACTTAGTAGGTCTTTTATGTCTAACAATGAGATTGGATAAATTGTTTAAACTGGTTCATTGTTTTTGTTCTTCATTTCTTTTGGGTGGGCATTAAACCTCTGTTAAATATTGTTGTCTGATTTTTATTTTGCAATTGATTATTTCTTTCTCATTTTCCTATAAAAAAGAGGAAAAGTAAAAAAGAAAAAAGGAAAGAGTAGAATGTATATGGAGAAAGTGGGGTGCACATTCATGCTTTTTCAAAGGCAATTGATATTGCCAACTCAGCATTCTTTTCATACGATTATGGAGACAACCGAAACCCAACCCAAAAAGTCCACTTTGAGAACTATTTTTGGATTTTGTTTTGAATACTCTTCATCTTGTTTCTTTTCATTAAAAATGAGACACCAGTCACACTTGGGTTGACTACTTACTGTGGATACTCAAAGATCTGCTAATTTTTAAATCAAGGAGAGACTGCTGATTTTCAGCTTCAGGAGAGATTGATGATTTTCAGCTTTTGGAAGATTTGCTCGACTTTAGCTTCTGCTCACTTTCAGCTTTTGGAGGATTTGCACAATTTCAGCTCCTGGAGGATTTGCTGGATTTAGCTTCTAGAGAACTTGCCATATTTCAGCTCCTAGAAGATCCGTTACATTTCAACTTCTAGATAAACTTGCTAGATTTTAGCACCTGGAAAACCTACCAGATTTCAGCTTCTAGTGAATTTGCTGGATTTAGTTTCTGAAACATATGCTGGATTTCAACTTTTGAAGAATTTTCTAGAGTTCAGCTACTAGATAAGCCTACTGGATTCAGCTTCTTAAAAATTTCCTAGATTTCAGCTAATAGATAAATCGCTCGATTTCAGCATATGAAGGAAGTCGTTGAATTTGAGTTCTTGGAGAAACCTAGCTGAAATTTGAGCTCGTAAAGTGAAATAGTCACATTTGAGCGTGTAGGACTTTGAGCACTTATTCTGGTGTCAAACAACCAATAGGAGCAGAGACACAATTTCTAGAGAGGTGAATGCTCAAACAAGCGAGCTCGATATAAGCATACCACAGGCATAAACTTCATTCAGCACTTGGAATCCTCTGTCCATCACAATCTCAACAGCATGTGATACCACCACCTCGTAGACGGAGCAAACAAAAAGCTGCACCTTTGTCAAGAGTGATTATTTATCGGACCTAGAGAATCGAATGGACGAACTCTTGGGCACAGTAGCTCAATGTCAGCAGACGCAACAAATTTCAACCACTAGTATGAGCTCAGCTCCTATGGATTCTCCATGGCTCTGTGAGAGATCTCAGAACCATGGAGAGGGAGAATACAAGATGAAGAGCTAGAAATTCAACCTATAGACACTACTAAATTCAAAGAACCTCAACATAATTTTCTATGTCAAAACTCAAGAGATTACATTTGGCAGCAGCACCTGGAGAAACCTAGAGAGGTAGAAATTTCAGGCCTCCTGCTCCGGCATGATCCAGAGATGAGAGAGATAACTCTCGATGGAGATCAATGAATGATGCCTTCTCTTCACCAAATAATGTGCTAGATTTGAGTAAACTCAAAGCATCCCTTAACACAAAGAAGTAGGCACTTGAGAAGAATAAATGGGTACAAGCTCGGGCTGGATGTATAAGGTAAGTTGAATTGGAAAAGGAAAGAATGTGCATTCAAGCTGAAAAAAAGAAAAAGGTTTAAGGATGAAGAAAGAAGAAGGTTTTTGGATGAGGAAAGGAGAAGGCTAGGAGCTAAAGAAAACATTAGACTTTTCAATAGAGTAGGACTCCAAATATCGGGAGGCTACCAAACTGATGACCTAAAGAATCACATGAATGACCCACCTTTCATGCCTTTGCTTAAAGAGTAGGACAGACCACTCTATCATTCACGAATGATATTCACCATGTTGTCTTTCCCATAAACTTTAAGATCCCAAACCTAGAGTGTTATGAGAGAAAGACTGACCTTGGAGAGGATTTGAGGGCTTATCGAATCTAGATGGAGTTTGAAAAGGTTGAAGGTGCTATTATGTGTAGAGTTTTTCCATAGACGCTTGGAGGTATAGCAATAACATGGTTCACTAGATTAAGGTTTGGGTCGGTTGTGTAATTTAGCCTAATATAATATGCCTGTACAGCTCAATTCATAGGAGCTTGCCAAGTGAAAACATCACTCTCTCATTTATCATCGGTTGTACATAGCGAAAGCGAGTCTGTGAAAGCTTATGTTCAGAGATTCACTGATGCAGATAAAAGACTGCACAAATGTCTGAGTTGTGCAAGCAATGCAGGATTGACTACTAGACAATGACTTCATAAGAACCATAGCTAAAAATCCTCCACGAACTTTCCCAGAGATGCTAGTTGAAGATCAAAATCAAATAACTGCTGAGGAGATCATTGAATCAACAATAAATCTTAATAGATTAGAAAGCCTAGTTAGGAGCAAAGTCAAGAAGGATAAAAATAAAACCGAATGAGGTCCACAAGGTCTAATAAGTTGATTTAAAAGATATACACCTCTCGATGCTGCTCATTTAGAGGTGCTGGTGCAAATTTAAGATCACAATATCTTGAAGAGGCCAAATCCCATATTGACCCAGCTAAATGGAAGAAACTAAAACAAATATTGTCAATATCATAATTATTTTGGTCATAACACAGATAATTTTTTTAATTTGAAATAAGAAATTGAAGATCAAGCTTGACAAGGCTAGCTTAAAGAGTTTGTTTAAGTCGCGATGAATAAGAATTTCAGTGTCTCCTTATTGTTTAAGTTGCGATAAATAAGAATTTCAGAGTCTCTCTGCTAAAATCTCGTGAGTTGAAGAAAGTGTTATTTGCAAACTTCACTAAGGCAGCTTATACAAATGATTGGAAAATAAAGCATCTTAAAAAAGTTTGTCAGTGGTGTAAATATTTTTAAACATTGTATGTCATTTGCAAGATTAATAGAAAAAATTTCTTCAGAAAAATGTTTTAAATTCTTTAGGGTTCACCTTGGTCCATGCGATGAGGTAAACTGTCATCTCAACCTTTGGGTTTCACCTATTTCCATGCAATAAGCTAGATTGCCATCTCAACTTTTGGCGTTCTCATTAGTCCATGAGATGAGGTGAATTACCATAGCGATATTTGGAGTTTACCTCGGTTCGCGTAATGAGGTGATATGTTATATGAACCTTTTGGGTTAATCTTGGTCAATGCAATGAGGTGAACTATCATACCAACTTTTAGAGTTTATCCCGATCTGTGCAGTAAGGTGAACGACCATATCAATCCAGAGCTAAACTTGAACTACTCTTAAAGAAAAGGCTATGCTAAAGTTTGACCAAGGCTGATTGGCTGTGCTCAAATTTGACTAGGAGTTGAGAGGTTCCCATAGACAATGTTCAGCTTAAATTCGACTAGTGGCCGTATAGCTCCATCTCCTATATATCATATTTGACTAGGAGCTTAGAGGATCCCAAAGGCAAAACTCAATTTAGATTCAACCAGGGGCTTGATGGCTCATTGAGCTAGAGCTCAGATTTGACCATTGGTTGGATGGCTCATTGAGCTAGAGCTAAGGTTCGACCAAGGGCTCAATGGCTCCCTAAGCTAGATCTCAAGTTTGACCAGGAGCTAAACTCAACTCAAGTTTGAAGAGCTAAAGCTTAGCCTATATTCAACCAGGAAGTAGGCTCAGCTTAGATTCGATCATAGGCTGGATGACTTCCTGAGTTAGAGCTCAGATTTGATTAGGAGCTTAAATGTAACTCGAGCTGGATCTCCATGTCCTAATGCTCCTTAATCTATAAAGTTTTTCCTAGTCTTCCATTTGTTTGCCAACATCTAGTGAGCCCATAAAGGTAAATTGATTTTTTGAAAATGGCTTTAACTTAAGTGAAATCATTTTAGGGGCTGACGTTATGAGAATTTTGTATGATCACTAGTGGGCTCACTTAAGGCTCAGAAATTGTGATAAAACCTTAAATCTTAAGCCCATTGGTGAGACTCAAAGCCCATCAGACTCACCCAAAGCAAGCTTAATAGAAGTCACGTGTGGGGAGAAATATTAGCCTCAAGATGGGGCCCAATCCTTCATAGCAAAATATTTATCCTCTCTCAATAATGCCATGTCACCATCTAGTGGAATAGGGTTTTAAAACCTACAATCTCCACTATCCACCTGATGAATAAAAGGGTGATTTTTGCCAAAGGTATAGGTCTTTTCACTTTCACACCTCCCAAGAAAAATATTATTGTTCTCTCTTTTGCTATCCCCTAGATTGATTGGTTCTCGCTTTTTCATTTGAACAAAAACACAAATAGAAACCTTTTTCCATCGTTTTCAATAGGAAAAAGCTTATTTTTTAGTGATTCTTGTAGGGAGGGAAAGTTAACCATATAGGGGCTAAATTAGGCATTGGATAGTGCATGCCGGTGACCACGCCGATACCCTTCTAATGTTATTTATTTATTTTTTGTTAGTTTCATTTTTAATCTTGGAAGAGGAAAAAAATGGAGGCACTCATGGAGATGAATATTACAAAATTTTAGCACAATAGGTATCGTATACATTCTCATTTTGTTCATGGCAGTGCTTATGCTTATGTTGTTTTCGAGTATGAGTTTTGCTGAGAACACCAAATATATGACTTTGTATGATAGATGTTTCTAAACAAATTTAAGACATGGGAAATCTTAATTACTCATTAACTAATTGATTGGGACCTTAAAAACTAATTAATTTGTCTAAAACATCTTAAAATAAAAAATTATAGAAGTCAAACAAGCATTTTATATCGAACTGACTGATACATTAGTGTTTGGGCCAAATTGATAAGTGGATTCAAGTTGAAATGGATAGATGAAGGGAACAACATCGGATTCTTAAAAAATGGTAGTCAAAATGTGAAGATTCCATCGGGTTAGTAAAGCGAGTTAGCTTGTGAAATTGGAACTGGGTCGACTTGGCTGTTGCTTGAACATGAGTTGACTTTAACACGCTTCACATGTTGACGTCTTGCTCATGTCAATATTTTTTATTTTCAAAAAGAAAAAAATTTGTTTGAATTCTTGTTTTAGTTTACCCATTTACTCACCATTTCCAATTGTTTTGATAAATTATTGATGATTAAAATTGCATAAGGATATAAATTTTTTTAGTGATACCCAATGAAAGGCTTTGTGCCATGTTGACATAGTGGTGAGGAATGACTAATTTTTTACTTTTAGTAAGATTTGGCATGTCGAAACTATGAATGTCATGATGTTTAACACATAGTTATTATAGTGTTTAGAATGTTTAAATATTTGTCATTCATAAGTCTTTAACTTGCCTATACGATGAAATTATCAATTAACTATTTCTCTTACTTATATGTACTAAGGTCTATGCGGAGAATTAAGTTATCATGTCGGTGGTTTGATTGCTTAGTAAGATGCTCAGGTTGGTAGGGAAGTTGATTAGATATCATAAATCGCAGGTTCTAAGTTACCATATCGATTTTTTTGTTCAATGCATTTGATTGTTCTGTTTGATTGATTGTTTCTATTTTCTATATGTATATCATTTGTGCTACCATGATCCTAGAAAATTATATGAATAAAAAAGGCTAGGAAAATAGCAGGAGCATAGTCTTCTTGACATATTGCATTCTTGTTTTCTGCTATTTCCATAGCAGGAGCACCCCTAAACCTGTGAACGCCATGATAAAGTTGGATGAGACTAATTATTAAAGTTGGAGGAAAACTATTTGACTCTTATAAGGCTAGACTTGAATTTAATTAAAAATTTTATCCACTGGAGATTCCTAATAGTGAGAGCACTATTGAGGCTAAAAAGCTATATAAGCAGTGGAAACACTCAAATAAGTGTTGATGATTATGGAAAATCCTATGCAAAAGTCCATATTTGTGAGCATTCCTAAAGTTGAAACTGCAAAGATGCACATCGAAGATACTGTTAAGAAATTTATTAAATTTGATAAAAATGAGAAGCTTGACAATTTGAATCTATGGGATACTATTATAGTTATGGATAGAATGGTGTAAAAGAGTACATCTTGAAACTTTCCTCTCTTCAAGCAGCTCAATATGCATATTGACGTGGAATATTTGACTCGACAATCTATAATGAAAAGTATTCCATCTCAGTTTACCTATATTAAGTCAAATTAAACAAATTCAAAGGATCACTAGTAGAAAATAGGGTAAAGAACGTCAGTGAAAAACCGACGTCTTAAGTGTTTACACGACAAACACAAACCGTCGTCTAATTAGGCGTCATCGATAGTCATAAAACATAGACAACGGTTAAAAACCGACGTCTAAAACATTATTACAACGGACCCCACCATCGTGTAAAACCACACCGAAGCCACGTGGTCGCCACGAGGCAAATATATAGACGGCGGTTTCTACATAAAAACCGTCGTCTATGTTTTTTTTTCAACTGCTTTTAAATCAATTTATACAAAATTATATTAAATATTAAATATATTTTAATTACAAAACTCTTATACAAAATTACTAATTAAACCAAAACTCTCATATACAATTTTTCACACAAAATGTGCACAATATATGCACTGGTAGTTCATACATATCATCGAGTTTAATATATATCATCAGGTTTCATACATATCATCGGGTTTAATATATATCTCCGGATAGTTTATACAATTTTCGATTATATACACAATATACAAATTAACAACCAACTTAACAAATACATTCAATATTCAAACTTTCTAATAAACGAGTTAGGCCCGTCATATACAAATTAACAATTAGACGAACACAATATATTCAATATTCAAACATTTTCATGGAATACTGCATTCACAATTTGTTAAAAACAATTTAAATAGATTACCGAGTACTAACTGTTGTTGCCTGATTTTGGTCACCTTAATGCCACACGATGCTTCCCTGGCTAGATCTCAGATTTCGTCCCTGACTCCTGCAAGATAAGACGATGGCGTCAGACTGGGGGTTGGTGGTGTCATCGGCGTTCCCACTCCAATGCCTAAGTCAGTTACGGGGCTATTCCAAGAGATCTTTTTCAGGCTTCCTTCAGGTATCCCGCTGTGCAGCTTGCCTGTTGTTCTACGTAAAGGAGCCCTCTTGAAACCTATCAAATGTGTGATGGCGACTGGTTTAGGGTTAGTAGGGAGTGTTTAAGGTTCAAATTCTCAGAAAACGATCCCCTTCCCACTCACCTAATCTTACCTTAAGTACCTCGCGTCAATGGCTTGGATGCTAGGGTTATGAACCCTCATACGCTGGGATTGTGACACATGGACTTAGAAATAAGGTAAGTACTAAGCCAAGAACTACAGGCCAACAAGGTTGACTTATTCTCCTATCCAAGCCCACGCCGCACCTGGGCTTGCCCTCGGCCCTGCTTGACGGGCCTAGCTTTGCCTGTCCGTGACTGATGGGCCTCGTCCACAATGGTTTTTGTGTGAGTTAGAAAGGGCCTGGGAGGTTCTCTGACCCATATCCCAAAAATCCCCATAATACTAGCCCCCAAGATGAGCTCGATTTTCTATTGGGGTGGTCTTCACTCTTGAGGGGCATAAAACCTGCTTAGGCCTTCTCAACCTGTCTGGAATTTTGATTTCTGCCTTCGTCCTGCCTAGGTGCAGACTTGGCGTGAGTCTCAAAGGCCCATTTTTTTTCTTTTATTCTTTTTTTGTTAAAAGAAAGGGCTGCTACCATTAACTGCTTGATCTATCTGGTCCGTCCATTTTGATCTGACGGCTGGGGTACGTTTGTATGGTGTCAAGCACTTTTTGCGCTTCCCATGACTGAAGACGTGGGAGAGAGAAAGTGGACTTGACCCTCGCCGCCTCGCCTCCCTCTGCACTGGAATGTGGGTAGGCAGTTTCTTCCCACTTTGATTCGGAACCCCAAGATTAAAGAATCCGAAACCCCAAACATACAAGAAATATTGAACAGTAATTGGAAACAAGAACCCGCCCTACCAAACCCTTAGATAACTTGTATCTAAAAACGTGGATTAGAAGGCTAGGGAAAGAGAAGAATAATCGCCACAAAGTATTTCTACTTTGATAAGATAATTCAACTCCTAATGCAACAAGAAGAAGAAATTGATTCCTCACCTTGCAAGAACACTCTTGGGAGCAATAAGAAAATTAATTCTCTCAATTGATTAAAAACTCAAAACTGTCTTACAAAGTAATTGATCCCCTTTTATATAAGGACTAGGGTTAGATCAAGAATCAATCTAAACCATTAAATATTAAGAAAGTAATCCTAAGGCTGAAAACTAACCCTAAAAATGAAAATAGCAAATATTACAAAACTGTCATTATAATCCGAAAATAGCTAAATTACGAAACTGCCATTATAATCCGAAAATATCTAAATTACGAAACTGCCATTATCATCCGAAAATAGCTAAAATTATGAAACTGCCATTATAAGATGCTTATTTATAAAATGACGCCGTTTCTTCTTCGCAACTCTTAAGCATCATTACGACTTTTCATCCCTTGCTTGGACAACATGCTTAAATCATCATTAGGCCTGGGAAAAGTATTCAAATCATTTGGAAACTTGAATCGATCTTCATCCATAATTCTTTTCACAAGTCCAAGCATTCCCTCTTTGATCTTCTTAGCTCGAGAATGCGTCACTGGTCCACTTGGCAATGTAATGTCCTTATCACGAACATCCTTGCTAGAAGAGCGCTCGATGCCCACATCATTCCCTCCCTCTTCAAAAAAGTTCGTCCTCGAATCTGCATCCATTTCAAAAGGAGAAAGATCAGCAACATTAAATGATGCGGACATATTATACTCACCTGGAAGATCAATCTTGTATGCATTGTCATTGATTCTCTCGAGCACTTGAAAAGGTCCATAAACTCTAGCATCCAACTTAGACTTCCTTTTGTTAGGAAACCTTTCCTTCCTCAAATATATCCAAACCCAATCACCTGGTTCAAATATCACTTGTTTACGCCCTTTATTAGCCTTTTGCCCAGTTAAGTTATTCCTCTTCTCAATCTGTAGTTGGGCCATCTCGTGTATAGCTTTAACTAAGTCCGCCTTCTTTTGTCCATCTAAGTTAGCAAGTTCACTCAAAGGTAAAGGCATCAAATCCAATACAGTTAAAGGATTAAAGCCATATACAATCTTAAATGGTGAAAATCCAATAGAAGAATGAATAGTAAGTTTATAAGCAAATTCAAGAAAAGGCAAACAATCTTCCCAAGATTTTAAGTTTTTCCCAACTACAGAACGCAGTAAAGCACCTAAAGTTCTATTCACCACTTCCGTTTGTCCATCGGTTTGTGGATGACAAGTAGTAGAATACAAAAGCTTAGTACCCAACTTTCCCCACTAAACTTTCCAAAAGTGACTCAAGAACTTGACATCTCTATCCGAGACTAATGTCCTAAGTACCCCATGCAATCTCACTACATCTCTAAAGAACAAGTCAGCTATATTTCCATGGAGATATCAACCCATGGTTCCGTTGGCATAGGAAGAGGGGTGTGCAAACCATGTGGCATAGACCTAGATTTAGCCTGTCTACATGCAATACATTTAGCACAAATTTTTTCAACATCCCTACGCATGTGTGGCCAAAAGAAATGTTCAGATAAAATATCTAAGGTCTTATGCACACCAAAATGCCCCATGAGACCACCATGTGACTCTCTAACAAGCAATTCTCTAATCGAACAATTGGGCACACATATCTAATGTCCACGAAACAGAAATCCTTCATGTTTATAGAATTTATGAAAAACACCATTTTCACATGCAGCATATATTTCACCAAAATTATCATCACTAGCATACATGTCTTTTAATTGTTCAAAACCCAAGAGCTTAGAAGTAAGAGTAGTGATTAAGACATACCTCCGAGACAAAGCATCGGCCACCACATTCTCCTTACCTTGCTTGTAACAAATCACATACGAAAATGTCTCTATGAACTCAACCCATCGTGCATGCCTCTTGTTGAGCTTTCCTTGCCCCTTGATATGCTTCAACGACTCATGATCAGTGTGAATCACAAACTCATTCGGGAACAAGTAATGCTGCCACACCTCCAAAGCAAGGAAAATGGCATACAACTCTTTGTCATATGTCGAGTAGTTGAGTTGAGCTCCATTCAACTTCTCACTAAAATATGCTATGGGGTGTTTTTCCTGCAATAAAACATCATCCATACAATCCCAGAAGCATCACATTCAATTTCAAAAGTTTTGTCAAAATTAGGTAATACAAGAATAGGAGTAGAACATAACTTATCTTTTAGAGTTTGAAAAGCTACCTCTTGGTCCTTACCCCATTTAAACCCTACCTCGTTTTTGACAATCTCATTCAATGGTGCCGCTATGGTAGAAAAATCCTTCACAAACCTTCGGTAGAACCCAGCTAGTCCATGAAAAATTCTTACCTCAGAAACACTCTTAGGTGTGGGCCATTCTCGGATAGCCTTCACCTTTTCCTCATCAACCTCAACACCACGTGCACTCACAACAAAGTCAAGAAATATTAGTCGATCAATGCAAAAAGTACACTTTTTAAGGTTGGCAAATAACTTTTCCTCCTTAAGAACTTCTAAAACTGCCCTAACATGCTCTACATGGTCATCTAGATTTTTACTATAAATCAATATGTCATCAAAATAGACAACCACGAATTTCCCTATAAAATTTCTTAGGATATGGTTCATTAGTCTCATAAAGGTACTAGGCGCATTAGTCAAGCCAAAAGGCATAACTAACCATTCATATAAACCATACTTAGTCCTAATGCCAATAGCTCCTCCACTTGCCTTTGAAGTTCCTTCGTTTCCTCAGGGTTGCTTCTATACACCGGTCGGTTTGGAAGGCTCGCTTCAGGCACCAAGTTTATTTGATGTTCAATGCCCCTTATTAGTGGTAATCCTTTGGGCAATTCCTCCGGGAAAACTTTTTCAAATTCCTTCAACAAAGAAACAAAAACACTAGGCAAACATGGGATAAGGTTAACTTTAGAAAAATAAAACTCCCTAAACCTCACGAGAACTAGTACTCTCTTACATAAGCATGCTCCTTTTACATCTCTCATTTTTGCATAGAAATTCTTTTTCTTTTCACTCTTCACTTCACTCATGTTTTTCTCACAAGTGTTTTGACTTTCCATTGGGCCTTTATTTTTATTCTTTTCTATCATAGCCTCTTTTCCCTCATTTTTTTTGTTAGTCTCACTTCCCATATCCTTATTTGTAGGTTTATTCATCTTCAATTGATCAACGTACATATCTTTTGGAGATAGAGGTGCTAGGGTGTGCTTTTTCCCATTGTACTCAAAACCATACCTATTCCTATGCCCATCATGAACAATTCTCCTATCGAATTGCCACGGCCTACCCAACAAAATGTGCCCGGCTTGCATAGGTACTACATCACACACAACCTCATCAACATACTTTCCAATTTCAAAAGCAACCTTCACTTGTTTGGTTACTTTCACTTCCTCACTGTCATTCAACCATTGTAACCTATAGGGATTAGGATGCTTCTCACATTTCAAGCCCAATTTCTCTACCAAAGTAGTGCTAGCTACATTGGCACAACTTCCTCCATCCACTATCAAACTACAAATTTTTTCACCCACCATACATCTAGTGTGAAAGATATTGTCCCTTTGCTCTATACTCTCCTCCTTAACTTTAAAGTTTAAGGATTGCCTAACAACTAGAGACTCCCCCCTTATAGCATACTCTATGTTCTCATCATCACTAGAATTATCCTCCAATGATGGCACCTCGTTATCACTATCATTCCCAGACTCCGAAACAATTTCACTACCCTTCAACAACATAGTCTTCTTATTAGGACATTCAGAAGCAATATATCCTAACCCTTGACATTTAAAACACTTTATCTCCCTATATCTAGTAGTGCTAGTAGAAGAAGAAGAATTAGGAGTACCTTTAGGTGTGCTGGCACTCTTATCCTTATTCTTGAAATCGAAGCACTTCTTTTTGTCCTCAGGTTTCTCCCACTTTAAATTCCATTTAGAGTTGGAATTTGAGAAGCTTCGAGTAATCCATTTTCTTTTAAGTTGCTTTTCCACCTTGATTGCCATGTTCACCAAGTCTTTTATCTCTACATATGGATGTAGTTCCACAGTGTCGGCAATCTCTCTATTGAGTCCACTTAAGAATCGAGCCATGGAAGCCTCTCGTTCTTCATCTATGTTGGCTCGAATTAGGAGCATCTCCATCTCTTTGTGGTACTCTTCTACCGTCCTTGTTCCTTGTGAGAGCCGCTGCAACTTTTGGTGTACCTCCTGGTAATAAGAAGATGGTACAAATCTTCTTCTCATCACCCTTTTCATCTCGCCCCAAGTTACATTTGGATCTTCACCATATCTTCTCATAGTCTGCAATAATTGTTCCCACCAAACCAAAGCATAATCTGTAAACTCTACACGGCGAGTCTTACCTTCTTCTCATCCGAGTAGTTGTGGCAAGCGAAAATTAGTTCAACCTTGCTTTCCCACTCCAAATATACTTCAGCGTCATGTCTCCCCTTGAATGGTGGTATTTGCATTTTTATGGAGCTTATGTTGTCATCCCTCCTTGGACGTCACCTTATTGAATGATTTGAGACTTCATCATCCTCGAAAACCAATAGTTCTATATCTCTAGTCCGCGAACCATCTCTCATTGAGTTATTTGTGGCGGTCATAGAGACTTCATTTATCTTATCATTTAACTTATCCATCTTCATGTTTAACCTCCACAATTCTCCTGTGAAGGCCTTATATAAGAGCTTCATGTCCGGTGTCATCTCCTTTTCGTGCTCTTCCTCAAAATGAGCGGCTTCTTTTCATTCTCTTCTTGACATCTTAGTTTCTACAATACAAGATTAGTAAAAAGAAAATCCTTACTTCTCTCGCTCACGGGTTTCACTATTTTTAATGGTAACTACGCTTGTGTTTCACATAATTTTGGCTTTTACCCTCAATGTGTTCACCACTCAAGCCTTTTACCACTTTTAATCTCCAGAATCAAGTTGCACTTTAGAGTTAAACACAACAAATCAAAGCAAGAAAAACAAATAACAATTATCACAATCTCAAAACCTAACCAAAGAAAGAAAGTAGATCAAAAGAAAAGCAAAAATAAGAATTAGACTAATGGAAAGCAAATATTACCCTAAGCAAAAAAAAGAAAAAGAAAATAAAACAAAATTCGGATATTTTTTTTAGGGATGCCTTGCGGACAGACCTGCCTAGGTGTGACCCAAGGTGCAACTCCAGGGGCCTATAGTGCGATTGAGGATTTTTTTTTACTTGTTCTCTTCTTTGACTAAAAAAAAAACCCAAATCAACAAGATAAAAAAAAGGCGCATGGATCAAACACAACTTCTTTTTTTCTTTTGGGAATCAAAGTATTATGAACGAAGAACACAAAGAAATTGAAAACAAAGATAGATAGGTACTTACAATGCTCTGATACCAATTGATGCGGAACCCCAAGATTAAAGAATCCGACACCCCAAACATACAAGAAATATTGAACAGTAATTCAAAACAAGAACCCGCCCTACCAAACCCTTAGATAACTTGTATCTAAAAACGTGGATTAGAAGGCTAGGGAAAGAGTAGAATAATCGCCATAAAATATTTCTACTTTGATAATAGAATTCAATTCCTAATGCAACAAGAAGAAGAAATTGATTCCTCACCTTGCAAGAACACTCCTGGGAGCAATAAGAAAATTAATTCTCTCAATTGATTAAAAACTCAAAACTGTCTTACAAAGGAATTGATCCCCCTTTATATAAAGACTAGGGTTAGATCAATAATCAATCTAAACCATTAAATATTAAGAAAGTAATCCTAAGGCTGAAAACTAACCCTAAAAACGAAAATAGCAAATATTACAAAACTGCCAAATAGCTAAATTACGAAACTGCCATTATAATCCAAAAATATCTAAATTACAAAACTGCCATTATCATCTGAAAATAGCTAAAATTACGAAACTGCCATTATAAGATGCTTATTTTTAAAATGACGCCGTTTCGTCTCCGCAACTCTCGATCATCATTACGACTTTCATCCCTTGCTTGGACAACATGCTTATATCATCATTAGGCATTGGAAAAATGTTCAAATCATTTGAAAACTTGAATTGATCTTCATCCATAATTCTTTTCACAAGTACAAGCATTCCCTCTTTGATCTTCTTAGCTCGAGAACGCGTCACTGGTCCACTTGGCAACGTAATGTCCTTATCACGAACATCCATGCTAGAAGAGCGCTCGATGCGCACATCACACTTCCTAACTTAACCACAAAATTTCTATTCTCTCTCTTCTTGGCTTGATTAGAGCAAGTTTTTGACTTCCTGCTCATTGATCCTCAGCATTCTTCTGGGGATCTTCTTAGCGTCTTCCATCGATCTTCGTTCTCCCCTGCTTCAATCTTCAGTTTGGTGCTTCTCAGGTAAGGGTTCGTGCTTGCTTCCTTCTCTTCTCTATTTTTTTCTTTTTTTTAATGTTTTCCTCAGTTTTGAACATGTTTTAAGCTTCCTTTTCTCTTTTCATGGTCTAGCTTGACCAGAGACTTGCCGTGCCAAAGATTCCTGCCACAAAGAGACATATTCTTCCATATTCGAAGGTAAGCTGCTTCCCTCCCTTGATGGCTGGTTGTGTGCTACACATGATTTTTTTGGGTGTCTGTACGACTTGCCCTTGACAGCACTTGTTGTCACTGGTTCCTCCCTATGTTGTTTTTTCCTTGCCTGGAAGTTGTAGCTATCCAGTCCTTTCTTATTCTTTCCCTGTAAGCCCTAAGGCATTAGGTCCCTTTGTCTTAGTCTTACATAGCCAGATGGTTAGGTGTCTGTATTTTTCATAGCATAGGAAATTTTCTGTCTGCCTGACAGTTCTTTTTATTATTTTCAGATGTCAGACACCTCTACTAGCAGTAGCAGCGAACCGCTATTACTGTTGCTTGCTGTCCCTATTAATTTTCAATCTTCCCACAACCCTCAGCCTAGACCCATCCAAGAACTTAGGCCCCTACCCTCTGTCAGGAGGAAATGCAAGCCACTCGCCAGTGTATTCTCTCCCACAAGTTATGATCCTGAGTTTGTAGAGATTTCTGACTCAGAAGAGACTGAGCTAGAAGTAGTTGAGCCCTCAGTGGCCTTTGATACGATCGGTCCCTCAGGGTCTCCAATTCTTGCTAATAGAGCCACTAGAGCCACTGGGAATGCGAGGGAACAAGCTGAGCCTAGGGGCGTATATAGGGACTATGACTTTGCCAGGTCTGATCTGACTGAATCAGGCCTGGCTAGTTTGCTGGAAAGGTTCCCCTTGCCCAAGGGCGTGACTGCCAAGCTTCCCAATGTAGGGGAGTATGCCAATTCCCCTCCTCCTGGGGAGGTAACCTTAAGCATTTGGTTCTTCGACTGCGGACTCAGACTGCTTCTAGCCCCCTTCGTACGGAGACTCCTCATTGAAATCAACCTTGCCCCTTTCCAATTAGAACCTAATATCTGGAGGTCCATGTTCTGCTCCTACATGTTGTGGAGGGAACATTTTAAGTCAGACACTACCCCCTCAGAGATACAGGCCCTTTTTGAGATCAGACTAGTCCCTAGGCAGGCAGCTCTGTATTATGTCTATCCTCGAAGGATGAAATTCATTCAATTCTTTCCTGAAATTACTGGATGGCAGAAAGACTAGTTCTTCATCATTGGTTGCTGGGAGTCTGGATCCCAGGGAACTAGGTTTGAGGTGTATGTGCTTTGGTGCTTAGGGAGTCGAAGCCACGGGTGGAGGTCATCCCCCTCTCTCCTCGGTTAAGCCGGTAGTTCCATGGTGGATGCCATTCTGGGTTTAAGTCTCACAGAGAGGGACTACAAAACCATTTTGTCTGAGGAGAGGTTATCCTTGGGAATGAATTAGGGGCGATCTTCCTGTTTGCATATTTTTCATCCTGTAATGTTTCTATCTAACGTTTCCTGGTTTCTTGCAGCCATGAGTGGTAAGGCAGAGAGGAACGGCTCTCGGAAAGACCTACCTGAGTGCTTGCCCAGGGAGTTGACTGACCTCAATGAGGTTCTGAAGTCAGTGAAGCTGACACACAGTTCTACCCCTCGTGGCTCTGCATCTGCTTCAAAGCCTTCGTCCTTGAAGGGGAAGGAACCTGCCTCCAGATTGCAGTCTCAATCTTTGGAATAGCTTTCCTCTAAAGGGAAAAGAATCCTTAGTGTATCGAAGGACAAGGAGCCTGCCACGGGGGTGGCTGAGGATGAACTGGCGCGCCTCCTTTCCTATTTGGTTGGCTCGCTGGCTGTTCTCTGTCAAGAAGTTCCTCCCCAGGAAGACACCCGACGTAGCAACACTCCTATTTCCTCCCTGGCTGAGGAGGCATCACGCCAGCTGGCTTCAGTGAGTTTTTGTCTAAGTATCTCCTTTATTTTATATCATGTTAAGCCCTGATAAATGTTGTTTCCTGCAAGCTTTCTTGTCAGTTTTCAAAGTCCAAGAGCTGGTGGAGATTGAGCTCCAGGCAGTCGACATGTCCTTATCTTGCCTCAAAGACATGGAGAAGGAATTGGAGGGGGCCAAACAACACATGTCTAAGCTCGAGTTCATCCTGTCCAGGAAGGAGAGGGAGCTCTAGAGGAAGAGCGAGGAGCTGAAAAACAGGGTTCGTGCTCACCATGAGCTTGAGGCCCAACTTAAAAGGGCCCTGAATGAGGTCAAGCTCGAGCAGGACAAAGTTGCTGCGATCTCCTTAGCTTACCAGAGCTTGGTGACACAGGTAGATGAGCAATTCGATGCATGGATGGACGCTGCAATTAAGGAAGCCTGGGTTTGCTTCCCTGGCATGGACCTCTCCGTGTTGGAGAAGTTTATGAGGGTCATACATGTTTCGCCATTGGATCTGCCTGCCCTTTCTGATCCCCTGCCTGGGTCCCAGTCCTCTGGTCAGGCAGTTCCTCTTCTTGGTGGCCTGGCACTCGAGGATCCAGAGGTTCCTGTTTTTGGCCACAACCCATGCCCTTTCGGTTCCTCAGCTTTGGCACTCATTGAAGAGGTTGACTTTGGTGTCCCTGCCTCTGCACCTGATGTTTCCCCTTGCTAGGCTTTGACAACATTGCTTTTCCTTCAATTTCCTTTTTTTTTTTTGCTTCTAACTATCTGTTATGAAGACAATTTAATTTATTTTCGGATTTGGAAATTAATTTTTTGGAGTGTAATGGTGATGACTTAGTTTTTCCACTACTGTCCCCCCGAACTCTAGCCTATTCTTTTAGGACAGGGGAAAGTTTTCTGTTGTTTGACTTGGATTTATAAGAAAACCTGGGCTTGGCCTCAGCTATCGGCTAGAATTTGAGTCAGGCTCGTTGAGTAAATAAAAGAAGCTCTAGTTCATTTAGAACCTGGGCCTGACCTCAGCGATCAGTTGGAATTCGAGTCAGGCCCGTTGAGCAAATAAAAGGAATCGCTAGTTCATTTAGTACCTGGGCCTGACCTCAGCTATCGGCTGGAATTCGAGTCAGGCCCGTTGAGCAAATAAAAGGAAGTTGTAGTTCATTCAGAACTAGGGCCTGACCTCAGCTATCGGCTGGAATTCGAGTCAGGCATGTTGAGCAAATAAGAAGAAGCTCTAGTTCATTTAGAATCTGGGCCTGACCTCAACTACCGGCTGGAATTCGAGTCAGGCCCGTTGAGCAAATAAAAAAAGGTTCGTAGAGTTTTGAGCGGCGAGGCATTTCGTTCCTGAATGAGCATTTGGTTTATTGAAAAATAAAAGTGTTTTACAAATGCTCTCTGTCGTTACATTGATCTATTGGTAGTAAATCTTTAAATGCTTTGCATTCCACTGGTGGGACAACTTCTTTCCATCTAATCCCTCTAGCTTGTATGTTCCTGGGAGTAATACTTCAATTACTTTATATGAAGCTTCCCAGGTAGGTCCTAGAGTTCCTAACCCATGCTCCTTAGTGTTGAGCATTATTTTCCTTAGGACCAGGTCTCCCTGCCTGAAACATCTCTGGTTTATCTTGGAGTTATAGTACCTTACTGATCTTTGTTTGTAGGTCATTGCTCTAATCTGTGCCATATCCTAATTTTCTTTAATCAAATCAAGGCTCAAACACATCTGCTCATCATTTTTGTCGAGGTTGAAGTGCCTAACTCTAGGGCTTGGCTCTCTGATTTCCACAGGCATCACCGCTTCAGCCCCGAATGTTAAAGAGAAAGGGGTCTCGCCAGTTCCAGTCCGGGTGTTGTTCGATATGCCCATAGGACTTTTGGAAGCTCGTCCACCCAGGCCCCTTTGTGCACATCCAGATTAGCTTTGAGGTTGTTCTTGATTACCTTGTTGACTATAGCATACTTTGCCTAGCCTTTGCCCATTGGCAAGGGGCCAATAAGGTCGACTCCCCACTGGGCAAAGGGCCAGGGGCTGGTGATCTAGGTGAGCTGTTCAGGGGACTTCCTTGGCACGCTGGCAAACCTCTGGGAGAAATCGCATTTCGTGCATGAACTTGCGCATCCTTCTTCATCGTGGGCCAATAATATCCCTAATGGATTATTTTGTGAGCCAGCAATTGGCCCCCATAATGATTGCCGCAAATCCATTCATGTACCTCTTTCAGGACATAATCAGCTTTGGTTGCACCTAGACATTTCAGGTAGGAGAGGGAAAAACCTCTCTTATATAATACACCATCTATCAAGGTATAATATGGGGCTTTATACTTCAAACGTTGAGCTTCTAGCTTGTCCTCAGGCAGGGTTCCCTCTGTCAGGTACTTAATTATTGGATCCATCCACCCGGGCTTGTCGTCCACTTGATTAACTGTCTGCTCCCCCTTCTTGTAACTTGGTTCCTTGAGTATTTCAAAAGGCAAACTTCGTGTAAGCTTTGAGTTTGACACCGAGGCAAGCCTAGCAAGTAAATCTGCATCTACATTCTCCTCTCTTGGTATGTGAGTGATTTGATATTCTTCAAAATTTTCAAGCATATTTTTTACCATGCTACCTTCGCTTTCTTGATACTCCGAATTTACCTGCTTGACCACCAACTGTGAATCACTGTAGACTCGTAGCCTTTTAGTTCCCACCGATCCTGCCATTCTCAAGCCTACAATCAAAGCTTCATATTCAGGTTCGTTTTTTGTTGCCTTAAACTCGAGGCGGATGGCATTCTCGAGGTTAACAAAATCAGGTTTTGGCATTGTGAGTATGAATCTAGCTCCGCTGCCGTGCTCGCTCAATAAGCCATCCACATGCAAGGTCTAGAGTGTGGTTTGGTCCTCATGTTCCATTTCCTCTTTGGCATCTAGGGATTGGTCCTCCTCTCATTCCTACGTGGTAAATTCAGCGATGAAGTTAGAGACTATTTGAGCCTTTACTGCTGTTATTGGGATGTAAGAAATCCCAAACTGCACCAGCTCTATGTGTAACACCACACTCTCTCTCCAACCAATATTGTCTCCAATTTAGCCACCGCACTTCAGACGGTATGGAGTTTTTGGTCAGACTTCCCAGGGGGTCACCCATCCTAGGAATGCTCCCACTGGAGCACGCTTAACCCCAGAGTTGCCAGCGAGGATGCTGGGCCCCAAAGGGGGGTGGATTGTGACGACCCGGATCTAAAAAGCTAGAGTAAGTGTGAGCGGGTGCAAAGGGCACTGGCAGGCTACTTTACTGGCATAGCCAGAGTAAGTGTGGGCGGGTGCGAGGCACTGGCAGGCTACCTTACTGGCAGAGATCGGTGTCCAATCCCACATCGCCCGGGTGTGGAAGGGGGCATGTGGTAATGGTTCAAATGTAAAGTAAGCACTCTCTTAACAACCAAGGCCTTTTCAGAGCGTTTGGCTTCAGAGTTGGAAGAACTCTGGGGTTAAGCGTGCTCTAGTGGGAGCATTCCTAAAATGGGTGACCCCCTGGGAAGTCTAACCAAAAACTCCATACCGTCTGAAGTGCGGTGGCTAAATTGGAGACAATATTGGTTGGAGAGAGAGTGTGGTGTTAGAAATGGTATCAGAGCTTGTACCCAGTCGGAAATGTGCCAGCGAAGATGCTGGGCCCCAAAGGGGGGTGGATTGTGATGACCCGGATATAGAGCTAGAGTAAGTGTGGGAGGGTGCAAGGGCACTGGCAGGCTACTTTACTGGCATAGCCAGAGTAAGTGTGGGCGGGTGCGAGGCACTGGCAGGCTACCTTACTGGCAGAGATCGGTGTCCAATCCCACATCGCCCGGGTGTGGAAAGGGGGTCATGTGGTAATGGTTCAAATGTAAAGTAAGCACTCTCTTAACAACCAAGGCTTTTTCAGAGCGTTTGGCTTCAGAGTTGGAAGAACTCTGGAGTTAAGCGTGCTCCAGTGGGAGCATTCCTAGGATGGGTGACCCCCTGGGAAGTCTGACCAAAAACTCCATACCGTCTGAAGTGCGGTGGCTAAATTGGAGACAATATTGGTTGGAGAGAGAGTGTGGTGTTACACTATGGACAATTTGATTAGCCTTCTTGAGGTTTCTGTCTTTTGAAGTACCTGCCTCAATGGGTAACTAGTTGGGACAGTGATGGTGTGGGCTTGGAAATAAGGCTTGAGATTCCTGGACAATACCACCAAAGCCAGTGCAAGCTTTTCTATGGTCGGATACCTTGTCTCGGCTGACATCATAGCTTTGCTGACATAATAAACTGGGTATTGAACCAAGGCTTCCTCGGGGATAAGGGCGGAGCTAACTGCTATTTTTCAAACGGCAAGGTACAAGAAGAGTGTCTCTCTGAATATAGCTTGGACAGCAATGGTGCTGAGCCCAGATACTACTTGAGTTGAGTAAATACCTCCTCGCATTCTTCTGTCCACGCAAAACTCTTGGGTCCCTTGAGGATCTTGAAAAATGGCAGGCACTTGTCAGTCACTTGTCGTATCCTCTCAGTCAGTCTCTAGACATCTTTATTTTTACTGGGGAATTCATTTCTAAAATGGCCTTGATCTTATCGGGGTTAGCTTCAATTCCCCTTTGGTTTACCATGAACCCCAGGAACTTCCCAGAACATACTCCAAAGATGCATTTTGCTGGGTTTAACATCATCTTATGCTTTCTGAGGATGAAGAACATCTGGTCCAGGTAAGTCAAGTGCTCCGAGGCTTTAACACTTTTAACAAACATGTCGTCCACATATACTTCCATGGTTTTCCCTATGTGCTGAGCAAACATTTCCCTATTTGGTTAACTAGCGTTTGGTAGGTAGCCCCATCATTCTTAAGCCCAAACGCCATCACTTTGTAACAGTAAAGCCCCCTATCCGTTATGAACGAGGTTTTTTCTTGGTTTTGCCAGTGCATCTTGATCGTAGAAGCTATACAATTCATTACCTGCCGTAGAGTCCACCAATTGATCGATCCGAGGCAGGGGGAAGCTGTCTTTCGGGTAGGCCTTGTTGAGGTCAGTAAAATCCACGCAGACCTTCCATTTGCCATTGCCCTTCTTGACTAGCACCACTTTGCCAATCAGTCAGGATAAAGCACCTCCTTCACGAGTCCTACATTTAGTAATTTCTTCACTTCTGTCCTAATTGCTTCATAAAGTTCAGGATTGAAGCTCCTTCTTTTCTGTCTAACTGGACAGTCAGGGTCGACATTCAATCTATGAACTATGATCTCAGGATCAATACCTGGCATGTCGTCATGGGACCATGCAAAAACATCTGAATTTTCCTTTAAGAACATGATCAATGCTTCTTTGAACTGGCCTGAGATCAAGCTCCCAATCTTGGTTGTCCTGGTAGGGTCATCCCTGTCCAGCTGTACTTCTAGCAGGTCTTCCACTGCTTCTTCCTTTACTGTTTCCTTCCACTTGTTCTCTCTGCTCTATGACTGAAAGTTAGACTGGTCTTTCTCTATCATAATTTCCATTTTCCCAGCTGGCTCAAAGCATTTATGCTTGGAGGGAGATTTTTCACTTTGGGGTTCATTGAGGGAGGAACTGCTCCCTGATTGATTCGAGCCTTCAGCTCGGAGGATGGCTTTTTCTTCCTAGACTTCTTATTTTGAGGTTGGTTTCTCATTTGCTTAGGGCATTACTGCCCGGAGGTCATTAGGCACGTCAGGTGGTTGAGCCTCTTGTGCTGTGGACTAGGATTTTCCTGCCTGGGGCCTGAGAAAATGGCCAGTGATTCTGTGTGAATGTCTTGGTCACACAGGGAGGTTACGTAACATTTCATTGATTCGTGTTGATCTCCTCAAATGTATCCAGTTCCCCCTCCAGGTATAAGAAACTTCATCAACAAGTGATAGGTTGAGGTTGCTGCCTTTAA
>QANX01001092.1:0-42824 GCA_003254975.1 Ochetophila trinervis | reverse complement strand
AAAAAAAAAAAAAAAGTACCCATCAACCAATTGTCACCGAAGAAAAAACCAAAACGAACTATCTAATTGTCCCGACGTCGGCAAAAATATCCACACAAGAAAAAAAAAAAAAAAAAAATCTTCCTACTAAAAGAAGGAGAAAAACTTCTCTACAATGGTAGCAATTAGGATTGGGCTGAGCAATTCAGTTTTCAGTGCTATGTTACTGTCTCGTTTAAATTAAAAACCGAATTAACCGGTAAATTTCTGGTTCAAGTGAAAAAATACCGAAATTGAACGAACCAGATCGGTAATATAGTCTTGCCACATCACTCTGTTAGCTAGCTTCATCACAACCATCTATTACTCTTCATAACAGCCATTGATCTGTGCCACATCAGCTCATTTTCACATCATGACATTATTTTATTGGCTTGTGGTTACCACTTACCACCACTACGCCGAAGTTTTTTTTCCCCTAAAGAAGTGTGTGTGACTGTTTTCAGTAGAAATATGACAATTAATATTACATCGGAGAAAAAATACGTATAAAAATAAAAATAACACATTTTATTTTTAAAATAGCAAAAAAATAAAAATAAACAAATGAAAAAAAAAGAGTCCATTGACAATTAATCGAAGAAAGAGAAGGGAGGAAGAAACAGAGAAGGAAGTTCATAATTTACGTCCAACAAAGAGAGAGATTTAATCGTTGCTGTCAGAATTCCACTTCGGCTGCGACTCGTCTCCTTCCTCGGAATTTTCGTTTTTCTTTTTTTCTTTTCTCTCTTCCCTTTTTTGTTCAAAACTCTCTCTCTCTGTTCACTTTCTTCTTCTCTCGCTGTCTCGCTCTCCCACGCCTTTGTTATCCCACAATACTCGGGGGCTTTCCAAAAGCTTCCGGCTTTTGTATCATCCACCATTAATTTCCATGGGTTTTTGCTTATTTCTGACTTCCATTTCATTCTGAAATCACTCTCCCTCTCGAACTCGTAAATTCACAGCAACGACTTTATGGCGGAGAGCAGAAGATACGGTCTCGCTAACCAACTTGGTCAGTTTTTCTTTTTACTAAATTAACTTCGATTATAGTGTTTTTTTTTTTTCCAGTTTTGTTTGAATTTCATGATCCAAGTATAATTATGGGGATTCAGTAATTGTTAATTATTAAAAAAAATATATTTATGTATGTTTATATGTTAAAGTTTGTTTTTTGATTAATTTCTGTGTGGTGTTGTCGGAATGCAGATATTGAGCAAATACTAATAGAAGCTCAAAATAGATGGTTACGCCCAGCTGAAATATGTGAAATTCTTCGAAATTATAAAAGCTTTCGTATTGCTCCAGAGCCTGCAAATATGCCTTCAAGTATGGTTATTAGCTGTGTTTGGTTTCCTTTGCGTGAATTATGATCTTTGCTAGAAGTTCCTTTTGGTAGATAATGTAGGTTTTCTCCAATTAGATAATTAAATTGTTTCTTTACTTAAAAGTTAAAAACCTTTTTATTTTCTTGACTTCCTATATCTTCATTCCCTTGGTTCCCTTTTTTTGTTTCTAAGCTTTTTCTTAACTATTTTTGTTTTTGCCTTGAAGTGAAATTTCTATCTTAACTTATGAACTCGTCTTGTATGACTTTCCAATACGGTGGCCCACTTCACTTTTGTATTTACAATCGTCCCAAATGCGATGGATATACTCCTGTCAAATTCCTTTACACTGCATGAGATTATGACCATAATCTTTCAATATAATGTTCTAGATATGCTCTTTTTTTTTTTTTTTTGGGACGAAATATGTGCTCATGTTTGGCACAGAACTTGTTAACTTCCCAACAACCTTGGAAGCTTAAAGCTCTTAGTTTTCTCAGTTCTTGGCATTTTATTCCATCTAAATTTACGCATTTATAATCCACATGCCAAAAATTTGTATGATACATGCTTTTGTATACATATAATATATATATATATATATAGAGAGAGAGAGAGAGAACATTTTTATACTGTTATCTTGGTATGACATGCATTACTTTCAGGTGGTTCACTTTTTCTTTTCGATCGGAAGGTACTTAGATATTTCAGAAAAGATGGCCATAACTGGAGGAAGAAAAAAGATGGAAAGACTGTGAAAGAAGCTCATGAGAGGCTTAAGGTAAATGCAAAAAATGATGCCTTTTTAGCTTTAATATTTGTGGTGGGTGCGTGCGCGCGCACAAGTGTTATTATGTACACCATCAGTGCTAATCATCCTACCCTTGCGATTACAACATCTTAGATTTTCATCAAGTTGAAAAGCTTGTGGTTATTTTTCTATGGCCTTAAACTCACTATATTAGCCCCCTTGGATTTTTCCACCAAGCCTCTCAACTCTCTTACTTGTCCTCCAGTATTTTCTTAATTATATAATATTCACTAATCTCAGGCTTATTTTTGTGAAGTAAAGGGATGTTGGTTAACTTAAATCCACATTCAAAATTGTACTCTTTGCTATTGCTGTTGCAATTTTATTTTTATTTTTTATTTTTGGTTAAAAATATTCTTATATGATCCTTATACTTCCTAATCAAAGAAACATAGAAATAAGACTCACTATTATGGACGAATCCAAGTGCCATCAAATCATATTTTGAGGTTTCTTGGCTTGCTTCTTTTCTCTTCTCTTCTTCTTCCTTCCACACCCTCCTTCTTTTAAAGCGGCCAGCTTCAAGATATGATAAAATTATTTTTTCACCTTCTGATTTAACTTGATGCATCCTTTCAGGCTGGAAGTATTGATGTACTTCATTGCTATTATGCCCATGGAGAAGATAATGAACATTTTCAGAGACGCAGTTATTGGATGCTAGAAGAGTGAGTCTGTAATTGATTATTTGCATAATGTCTTAAGTTTCTTTAAATTTAAAATCTTGACCGTTTACACCATTTGGTTTTTCTTTGAGTGTTGGATTTTTATGTGCATCTGCACATATGGCTACTTGTCTGCTATTCTAGAATATTAGAAAGTTAAGAAGATGCTATAGAAAGATTTTTTAAATGTTCTTTTGTCATAAATGTGTTGAACATCTGACAATCTGACCTTAAAACCATGCAGCTGCTCAAACTTTAAACCTGGTAGTTTCCTATTTAAGATTTAAGATTTAACTTTATAATCAGTTATCATTTCGGTTGGACAATTATTACAATTTCTTTTTGGACTGTTTTTCAATTGTCTTGATTATATTAGTAGGATTGAAGAAGGCTGAAGTTCTAAGCTTATCATTTAACCTTTTTTTTTCATAAAATAAATCTTTTTCATATTTTCTTTATAAAAAGATGATGTCACGAGATATTATGAACCATAAACTTATTGTAATTTTTGTTTTAAAATCCAATTCTTGTGTTGTTGTGTCTATAATTTGTTTTAACCTTGCCAAAATTGCACTAGTTCCATCAAGAGTTAAATGCTTTGTATATGTACGTATTCCTCTATTGAGGGCAAAATAACTGAAACTATGGTAAGCAGTGTAAATTACATTAACCTCCATAAATTTTACAAGTATGTCTTTTTATTATTCACTCATATAGACCCACTCAAGCATGCATTCATGTGGGTTTTGTTTGGTGCACTCTTTTGAATTATGGTTCTGTAGCAAAACCATGATGGATTATGTTATTGGTTTGAGATACCATATTAATTGGTTCAAATAATTAACCAATCTTGTTATATAAACTTATATTTTGAAAGCTTATTGCCAGGTCTATCTATTATTTTTCTTAACTTTTTTACTCGCTATTATTGCAGGGATCTTTCGCACATAGTTCTTGTCCACTACAGGGAAGTAAAGGTTATGGTTCACTCAATCATTCATTCTTGCTCCTTTACTAATTATTGATTCTTGCTTGTAGTTTAAAGCAGATATTTGATGGATAAACTTCAGAATAATGAAGCTTGATTTTTTTTTTAACAAAAAACCTGTGCATGCGATTACTGTAGAGTGAAGATAGTATTTGTCACATAATGTTTATATCGTTCAAAACAAGAAGCATAAGTTGCAACCATGTTCCTTAATTGCTTCATGCCCTATTTGGATCCCTAAAAAGTTAGGACTGTCCTTTTTCCAGGATATTGGACGTAAAACAACTTTAGTAGGCATCTTTTGGCTGTTGTCTGTCCTATTGTTCAACTGTTCATTATTGCATTTTGCAATCCTTGCAATATTGATGCGAACTGGTTGGCATTAATTTGAAATTTAATTATGACTGGGTAAATATATGGGAATAAGTATCAAAACTTCATTTCATTTTCTTGAAATGAACTTTAATACATTATAGTTTGGTCAGGCACGGCACTTTTCTTCAATTGTGAAACCCAACGTATAAGTCAAAACAAAATCATTTGTACTGTCTTAACCAAATATTAAACGCTAAGAGTAGTTATTGTGTCTTGACATATTGTTGCAAATTTTCAAACAGAAAATAAAATGAAGAATCGTGAAACTCGAAGGTATGAATGAAAACAAATCACCATTTGTACTGTTTCAACTCAATTATAAAATGTGATGAACGTTTTGACATCTTGTTGGGAATCTTCAAAAATAAAATAAAATGATGAATTGGATAAGTCAGTGGAGTTTACACCCCCTATTTTCTTCCTTTTTCTCTTTCTATTGCTTTGAAGAATTATGTCCTCTGCTATCAGTCATAGCACATTGGTAGCGCAATATGATCTCAAGCACACATAGTCTTCAATTTAAGCCATACCTGTTAATTAGCCTGACCACCTCTCTGAAAGCTGCAGTTTAAGGGGTTGGGAAAGAACCAAACTTTGTTAAAGAGGTGATTCAAGTTGAAGAACTTTATAGTCAACATTTGGGGATAAATAAAAAAAATGTAGAAGTTGTAATGTCCTATTCTTATATTTCAGTAAGGGGATTGAAAATGTTTTCTCATAAAAACTAGCCCCACTTGCATTATAGTCAATCTGAGGTTAGAGGATGGCAGGTTTTCTTCTATTTCTAATTTGTAAATGTCTGAATATTTACAGTTCTTTCTCCTTATGCATCAATAAGGAAAATGAAAAATAAAACGAGAAAAATGACTTGAACATATAAACATATATCATCATTTAAAGAAAAATTATTTCTGTACAAGCTTTTGATTGTGCAGTGTTTCAGAAATTTACCACACTAGTTATCATATGAACATTGTAAAGAATTTTTTTAACTGACATACTTGTGTGATTGATATGGACATGAAGTTTCAGTGTTCCTGTTATAAAGAGCAATAGTGGTTCAATGATGAGGTGGTGTTATTTATCCCTTGGAACTTTTGAATTGTATGTTTGATGTGGCAAAGATCAAGTCCTTGACTTGAAGAGTTCTACTTGTCAAGTACATGCACTTGATGGAAAACTTAGTTATCTACAGTGTCAATTTTGATATTTCTGATCTTGGTGTTTTAAACACAGATGCCTGAACATTTTTTGTTGTCTTATTGGCTTACGGGATTCTAGGCATCATATGTAGGCTATTCTTTTACACCTATGATTTTTTTCTCTAAAAAATTTCCATCTTTTGAGTTTTTATGTTTGTTCTTGCGACTTAATCAGGGCATTAGGACAAATTTTAATCGCATTAGAGAGACTGAAGATGCTGAAACTGCAGCCAATTCTGAGATAGATAGTTCTGTTTCTTCTAGTTTACGTCCAAATAGTTACCAAATGCCTTCACAAACTACAGATACATCAAGCTTGAATAGTGCTCAGGCATCAGAATATGAAGATGCTGAATCAGGTGCATTTGTGTTTATTTGTTGCATCTTTGTAATTATGGTAACGTGAATTTGGTTAAATCTGAAAAGTTTCATAGAGATCCCTGGTTGACACACACCTTAATTGCCCGTGTTTCACATTTATTTTTTCTCTACCTTTTAACTCTATCTATTATTTTTATAATGTTTTCAAAACTTAACATGATACATGGATGCAGCTTATAACCAAGCCAGTTCAACATCCCACTCTTTTCTTGAACTACAACACCCCATGGCAGAACAGATTAACAGTGGGCTCTCTGATACTTACTATCCTATGACGTTTTCAAGTAAACATTGCAAACTTTTTTTAAAGTTATTATTATTTCCTTCTTTTAAATAACAAGCAATTGACCGCAAGGCTTACCAACTTCAATCTCAACTACTAATAACAGATGATTATCAAGGAAAATCGTCAGCCATTCCTGGGTTTGATTTTAGCTCACTTCCTCAAACAGACATAAATGAAGGCAGTAAAAGTGTTGGAGTTACTTATGAGCCCCAGAAAAACCTGGAATTCCCATTGTGGGAGAATTCCTTGGTAAATACTAGTGCTGGTACTCAAGCTTTTCCTCTCCAGCCATCATTTCCTGCAATACAATTTGAGAACTTAGGAATTGTTCAAAAACAAGGACAGGAGAATATTGGCCAGCTTTTCACTGATGGCATTGGTAAGAGGCAGGAGTTTGGCAGCCATCCACAGGTCCAAGAAGAGTGGCAGGTATAAAGTGATATATACTGCATTATAGCCTTGAAGATTATCCCCACCAAATTTGAAGATTTAATTGAAATGGTGCTGAATATAGATGCTTTTCTTGCAATAGTTCGCAAAAATGGTAGAAATCATGGTAAAACATTCACTTAGATCATAGGAGAAAACTTGTGAATATTGTATGGTAACCAAGAGATTGAATGAAGCTTTTATATTGTAAAACTTTGAAGTGAGTATTTAAGTTGTCATTGCAGATTGTGCAAGTTTCCTACAGGGTAATATGAGTTTTTAACCTTTAATTTGTACTCGGTAGCTAAATTCTAAATTGTTTTGCAGTCTCTATATCTTTATTTATTGCTGTTTCTTACAACAAATATATAGATTACTTCTTCCTTTTCAAGTTCATTAATTTGTGTTCAGGTTTTAATTTGCCTTGTCAGCAGGCTTCTGGAGGCCATTTTTCATCCTTACCCAAATCGTCTGCAGATCAGAATTTGAATCAAGATGCAGCATCTAACCTCGCTTCTAGGTATCCTGAACGAGAAATCAATGCTGTTAAGTTACTTCAAACACAGCATCCAAATGCGGAGCACGAATATGATCTGAAATCAGTTCAGGAGAGCAATGTTTTCCTGGAGGGAAAACCTAACTACATTTCTGGTAGAAAACAGTCATTATTAGATAGCTCTTTTACAGATGAAGGTTTGAAGAAGCTTGACAGTTTTAACCGATGGATGAGTAAAGAACTTGGAGATGTCAATGAGTCACATATGCAAACCAGTTCAGGGGCCTACTGGGACTCTGTTGAAGCAGAGAATAGTGGTGATGATTCTAGTCAAGTACGCTTGGAAACATATATGCTAGGTCCTTCTTTATCAGAGGATCAGCTCTTTACCATTATTGATTTCTCACCAAACTGGGCATATGAAGATTCAGAAGTCAAGGTACCTCATCTTCTGTATGCCTTGCATTCATATCAACTTTGCTTTAAATTTGTCATTTTCAAGAGACACGTAATTTCTTGGCATAGTTTTTTTTGTTTGTTACATTAGTATCATTTTTATTCTCATTTATTCCATAAATTTTGCAGGTTTTGATCACTGGAAAATTCTTGGATCATCAAGCTGAAAGTTGTAAATGGTCATGTATGTTTGGGGAAGTGGAAGTTCCTGCTGAAATTATAGCAGATGGTGTTCTTCGATGCCATACACCCATTCACAAGGCTGGTAGGGTCCCTTTCTATGTGACATGTTCCAACAGATATGCATGTAGTGAGGTGCGAGAATTTGAATATCGAGTCAATGAAGTTCGAGATATGGATCGTAAATATGATGATAGTGGCTGCACAAATGATGTACTGAATTTGCGATTTGGAAAATTTTTGTGTCTGGGCTCTGCCTGTCCAAATTCTGACTCCTTCAGTCTAGTAGAGATATCCCAGTTGAGCAATAAAATCTGTTTGTTGCTGAAAGAGGACAAAGATGAATGGGACCAGATGTTGAAGCTTACGGCAGAGAACATCATTTCTGTGGAAAGAGTAGAGGAGCAGCTTCACCAAAAGCTACTTAAAGAGAAGTTGCGGGGATGGCTCCTGCAGAAAGTGACTGAAGGTGGAAAAGGCGCTAGTGTACTAGATGAGGGTGGTCAAGGTGTTCTACATTTTGCAGCTGCTCTTGGGTATGATTGGGCCTTGGAACCTACAATAATTGCAGGTGTAAGTGTCAATTTCCGTGATGTAAATGGTTGGACAGCACTTCATTGGGCAGCATTTTGTGGCAGGTGAGCAACCTTATTTTCTTCACTGTTTCCATTGTGCACTTTTCTTCTGGTTCCAATTCCTCTATTTTACCTCAGATTAATTAGCCTTTCAGCATAAAATGCATAGCATTTTAGTATGCTTATTTTGGCATTATTATTAATAGAATTGTCTTAAAAAGAAATAAATTATCAAAGAAAAGCACTTGCAAGGATATTTCTAGGTTAGTGATAAATAATTCCATCTGGATATCTGGATCCTATAATTTTTTTATATATATAGTTCCATTCTCTTGGGTCCATCACCCAGGATATCCTGGGCGACACAACATCCTGCAACATGTTGCAGAGTTGTGTCCCCCAACATGTTGCGGGACCGTTGAGTAGAATATTTCCATATATATATATATTAACAAATATATATAAGTCATCAAAGACTTACAGTCTGGGATTGTGCGGGATTTGTCACTAGTAGCTACTATTAGTGATAAAGGCATCACTAATAGTAGCTATTAATGACGCTTCCGGCTCGAATTTTACCCAGATTCCAGATGGAAGAAAATCTTATATATATATATATATAATTATATCATCTTATTTTCAGTTTCATTATCTATGTTTTTCTGGTTTGTTCAAGCTTGAACTTGTTTATGGACTTTTTTTTTTCCTCCTTATCAGAGAACGCACTGTTGCTTCCCTCGTTTCACTTGGTGCAGCTCCTGGAGCATTAACAGATCCAAGTCCCAAACATCAAACAGGTGGTAAAACACCTTCTGACCTAGCATATGCCAAGGGACATAAAGGAATTGCTGGCTATCTTGCTGAATCTGCTTTGAGTGCACACCTTTCATCTCTTAATTTGGATAAAAAGGAAGGCAATGCTGCAGAAACTTCAGGAACGAAGGCAGTGCATACAGTTTCAGAGAGGGTTGCAACTCCTGTCAAGGACGGTGATTTAACTGATCGGCTGTCTTTGAAGGATTCATTAGCTGCAGTATGTAATGCGACCCAAGCTGCTGCTCGAATTCATCAAGTTTTCAGGGTGCAGTCCTTCCAAAGGAAACAGTTGAAAGAGTATGGTGATAATAAATTTGGAATGTCAGATGAGCAAGCTCTGTCACTTATTGCAGTTAAAACTGCCAAACAAGGACATGATGAGCATGTTAATGCTGCTGCCACACGGATACAAAATAAATTCCGTAGTTGGAAGGGTAGAAAAGATTTTTTAATAATCCGGCAGCGCATTGTTAAAATTCAGGTATATGATCTTGTTCCATTTTTTTTTTCCCTGGGCGTCTGTGCTCTCATATTTTCTTTTGTTGAAGCAAATATCTATAAGCAATTCTTGAAACTAACTTTTAGCTTTATTGACAAAAGGCCCATGTAAGAGGCCACCAGGTCAGGAAAAACTACAGAAAGATAACATGGTCAGTGGGAATTGTGGAGAAAATTATTTTACGTTGGAGAAGAAAAGGAAGTGGTTTGCGTGGGTTCAGGTCTGAAGCATTAACTGAAGGTCCCAGCAAGCAAAATTCAGTCTCTAAAGGAGATGATGATGATTTTCTAAAAGAAGGCAGAAAGCAAACAGAGGCAAGGTTGCAAAAAGCACTTGATAGGGTGAAGTCGATGGTTCAGTATCCTGAGGCAAGAGACCAATATCGTAGGCTGCTAAACGTTGTTACCGAGGTTCAGGGGACCAAGGTAATTCACCTCAGTTGTCCTGTAGGACATTTCTTTCTATAAAATTAGTTTGTGTCCTTAGCCATACCACCATGTAAAATAGTACATGATAAAATAAATTTTAGGGTAAACTATCCAAGCCCTTTAGGTATGTAGATTCAACTGCGTTATTCATAATCTTGTATCATGATGATGAACTTCGTGATAGTCTATAATCTTATTAAAGAAGTTTTGATATTTAATGAACTTTTTTTTTCCTTCATTTTTGTTGCAGGTTGGACGTGATACAGATCCAAATAATTCAGAAACAGCTGATTTTGATGATGACCTAATTGATCTTGAAGCATTGTTGGATGAAGACACTTTCATGCCAACAGCATAAGATCAATCTTCTTGTTCATCCTTGGTGTAAAAACCATTGTGTATTAGAGTATTAATTCTATTATATTGGTAGAATAACATGGATTTTCCTTAGGAGTTAATGTAAGGAATGCCTATTCTTTTAACCTTCTCATAGTTATGCAGTATGCAGTTCTAGAGATATGTATCTTTGCTATCGTTTTGTAAATTCTGCAAGTGGCAAAAATGTATTATTGACTCCCAATTTAATTTCCATTTGATCCTTTTTATTACTCTTCCAGCCAAAACGAACTTTGGGCAATCAAAAATATTTTACCAGCAATATTATTTTTATTATTAGTAAGTAGAATAATGAAATTTCTACCAAACTTCACTTTTAGGTCCTGTTTAAGAAGTGTTAAATTTTAAAAAAAAAATTATCTTTGGGATTCAGTTTTTTAAGAATTAAGGCACGTTAATTATTATTCTAATGGAATAGGAATACATATTTATGAGAATAAAAAATAGTGAAAAAGAATTGTTATTTCCATTAATATGTTTGGTATATTAAATTAGAGTGATTGAATGTTAGCTTTTATAAAAAAAATTTCTTTAAAAAAACATAGGATGATCAAATGTAGAACTAAATATATTTTAAACATGATAACAGCATCTGGAAACCAAGTTTAGCTTTTTCTAATGGGCTAAATATATGTGTATATATATACATATTATTAATGTACAAGAATAATTATAATTTTTATTTTCTTTATTATAAATTGGGGAAGGAAAATTTTGTACATAAAGAGAATTGAATATCTATCTAAAAAAATGTACTCTCAATAGTTTTATTATCGGGTCAAGCCTTCGAGTACTTTTGCTTCTTTTAACTATATAAAAGTGAGAGTGATAGTTTAAGTTTGTTGAAAGATTTAGATTATTTACATATTTATAGAGATGGAAATTTCTATTTCAATTGCACCATTTTTTGGCAAGTATAACACAATAAATTCAGTGGTTAAATTCAATGATCTTTACATCGAAAAATATTATAACAGCATTGAGTTAATTTTACTTTTCTTTTATATTTTAAAAATTAATGATAAATTATGAAATTTTAATTGGAAAACATTGAAAATATAATTTTCCTTTAAACTTTAATTTTTTGTTATTGTAATTTGTAAATTTTACTTCAAAAAAAAATTATGATTTAACAAAAAAAAATTTGAAATGATTGCTTTTCAAAACATCAAAGCATCTAAATATTTATTTCATTTTTCTACTTAGATATTTCTATTTATATTTTTTATTTAAATATTTGGCATAACAAGTATACTAAAAATATCAGTATTTCATTAAACAAATAAGAAAAAATGAAATTGAATAATACCAATAAATATGACTAATTATTTCAGTCTTTTTTAGTAAAGTGTGTATTATTTAAAATCTACAAAAATAACTTTATAAAATTGGATCTTTCCTTTTTGGATGCCCCAATAAGAAAAATTTTCAACTCTGTTGTTTTGTTCAAAATTGACAAAATTGAAAAATCCCGCGGTGACCCCGTCATAAATACCTAGACAAATAGATGAATGGCAGAGAGAGAAGTTATAACAATGGCTTGTAGAGAGAGAAAGATAAGTGATAGAAAAATGGTCTTTTGGATCTATGCCCTTAGAATTTTGCATCGATTTACAATTTTGCCCTTTGAACGTTATATTTATCACCTATATATCCCACACTATTAAAAACTTTGCAGCTGCATTCTTATGTCTGAGTATTGGTGTGAATTGCTGTAAAGTTTAGAGGGCATAGTTACACATTTCTATAAAGTTTAGGAGCCATGGATGATAAATGCGAAGTTGAAAACAAATTACAAATCACTGCAAGATTTAGAGCTCAAAGATGTAAATAACCAAATAGAAAATCGTCAAAGATGAAGATAATCGAAACAAAGGCATGTAGAGTCCTAAATGTTTTGAGATTGGGTATGTTTGCCCAAATACTGAGTTCGCCGAACTCCCGCCTGAAAATTGCAATTTGCAAAACAATGGGTTTCGTTTGGAAAATAAAGGTAAAATGTGTGTCGAAGCCTAATGCAAACATCAATATTCATAAGAAAACTTGGTTATGAGCAATTTCCAATTGCATTGCATTTGTAATGTGTTCGATTAAAAGTTCTCAACCAAGAAGAATACATACTTCTCTGTGAAGTCCTCTCACACCATCCCATATACACTGCTCTTTTTCCTCTTATTGTGAAAAAAAGAAAAAGAAAAAGAAAAAAAGAAAAAAGAAAACAAAAGGATGGTGTTGTTCCCACCATCCAAACTGTACATGCCAACCAACCTAAGTATACATTTTCTTGACAACCCATATATCATCATCTCATTGACATCTCTTATAGCTCTTTCCACAGGTTGAGAAAAAGTGGGGGAAAAAAAATAATATAAAAACAGAAGAAAATTTAGTCCAATGATTAAAATACCTAGCCCTTTTAAATCAAAGACCTCCGCTCTTGCTACTGGCGCAAAGGCTCTCGTAGAACAAGATGTACCCGTGATCCGTATTACTTGAATACTCCTGTGCCGACCCAAAGAATGTTTGCACAGCAGACTCATCTATCATTTCCACATTTTCATCGTCAAAAAATAACCAGTGGTTATGGCTTTTAACAAGGCTTACATAGTGTCCATGGTTGGGACCACTTCCAACATGTACAACGACAGCAAATAGGGAGTACTCTGAGTCTGCATCTTCTGCATTGCTCAGTTTCAGCTCAAGTGGGAAGACGACCCTGTAAGATAGCTTCTTATAGCGGCCAAGTTGTTCAATATATTTAAATCGCTTCAGATGGATAACCAAGATGTGAGGTGGCTTCTTTATCTTCATCCTCTTCTGCGCTTCTTGCAAACTATGCATGGAAACAAGCTCTGCTTGTCAGTTATCTGATGGCTTAATAAAACCAACTACAACTACAATAATTGTTAGCACTCATCAAAAAAGTAAATAAAAAAAAAATGGAAGTGGTTTAGATCATTTAAAAATACAAATAAACCAATTTTTACAACATTTTTTTTTTTTTAAATTACTCTCATCTAGGGCAGACACCTGCGTGCTTAAAACAATTCTACAAGGTTAAATAAAATCAAAAACTTTCTTAAATGAGTAACAATGTCAAGAGGCATGCTCAATAAGTTCTGATCAAGCAAATGGGGATAAATGGGTGACTACAGCCAGGGAGGTCAGGCATCAGAGTGGAAATACTGTCCATTCAAATGAAGTCAAACAGAGGCTAAAGCCATTAACAAATATTGGAGAACTAAGCAACAGTTGATCCAAAGTGCTATAACAGTCATTTGATAAAAACTCTAGGAGGTAATTGCATATCTGTGTGTATTTATCCTTGCTAGAACCTCAATTAACACAGCAAGGCAATTACAACTAAGTAACTGTATCATTGTAATATTTCTACAGTTCTATGCAAGTTAATGAATTATTTAGACAAGGCACATGATAGTATGCTCAATCTCTATAAAATGAATCATTAAGCAGATTGCTTACACAACTACACTGGATCAAATGATGAATAAACTAGAAGTTAACCAGAAAACTTCAAATTCACAATCAACCCCTCATCCTTCCTTCTAAACCTGAAACACTTCACTGCCAGGGGTAAAAAATAAAAGGAAAAACTATATCACGAGAAAAAAGCAACTATAAACAAATAAAACGAAACACAACTGACATATTTGATTTCTCTCCAATAGCACAACAGGGCCACCTACTGTTTGTTCTCTACGGTCAGACTTTCAGTGTAGTATGGAAGTACTAATAACTTGAAGCAAAGTAATGCCATAAAAGAAACCACTAAAAGAACCCACCTGCAGCACTTGTCACAGAAAAATTTGTCCTCAGCGTTCAGTGTCTCTGTGGAACTGAAGTTTTTCAAACAGCTTGTTATCGAACTGTTCTGCTCTATATCAAGGCTCAAGTCAAGAAATATTTCATCCCTAGCTGTCACTGTCTCGCACCGTAAGCACCTAGTCTCATTGGTAAGTATTCCCTGACTCAATTAGCCATTCAAAATTATCAGATTCTAACAACAATTTAGCCAAATAGAAAGCTTAATCCATTTTCAACAATGGTTTTTCGACGAGCTGATAATAACCATAAACATCAGCATGACACAAGGACAATTTATTTTATTATGTACACAAATCAGAGACCACTTTAGGAAAATAATTGACTAAGTACACATGGATGATCGATAATGCAAAATTCTGTAATTAAATAATTGAGCATTGCATGCAATAGAAAATGGCATATAAATGGATTAACAAAATTTTTTTAGCATTAGCACATGGAATTGGCAAAAAGAAATTCACCTGAAAATTTTTGTGCACCCAGGTAACAAGAGGCTCTTTGTGAATACCATTGGCCTGAGCAGTCTTTGGCCCATTTGCCAGCTTTTCAGGAGGAGACAGAGTTTCAGGATCACTTTTTGCAGCTTGAGCCTCTTTCTCCAGTATATCAACAAGTTCATTTAGCAAAAAATTTAAAAATTCATGGGCATCCTACATAATAAAAAGAAAAGGAAGTCATATAACTTTATCAATTTCTGTATCCAAATAATAGAAAATAAATTTTTTGTTCAATTAACAAAATCCAAGAGAAATTTATTTAAAAGATGCAACAGTAATGAAGAGGAAGACGGAGCATTCTGCTCATACATTACATATCTCATTCCAGTCAGTGAACATTTTATCAACCATTAAGTTGTAGAACTGCAAAAATGCATGAGAAATAACATTCCTATACCTTCATGATAGATAAAATTGTAAGAACCCCTAACATAAATATGAAAATATATCATCAGAGTGGCAGAAACAAATACTTAAGCATCACCAAATCGCACACTCATCAAAACCTAATGAACCACACCACCGTTTCTCAATAAATTCAACAGTTAGTTCCAACAAAGATACCTGCATATCTAACTACACTGTCTACACAGAAAATGGAAGTAGTCAAACTCCTGCACTTAAAGGTAGTTTCTTTTTCTGTCAAAAACTGCAGTCTCAACAGTGGATGAGTGAGCTAGAAGTGCTCATCTTTATGAGGTAATTTGTGTATTGAATTACAAATAAGAGGCATTGCAGATAACATATAAAAACACCAACATAACTTTGAAGACGGAAGTCATCATATAGATGCTCTATTTTCAAAGCCCTAACACGACATACCTATTCCATCATAATCCTTACTAAGACCATTCTTTTAATTTCATTATTAATAAGTTCAAGTATATTTCTAGAAATGCTAAATATCCACCAAAGAATCGAGCACATTGTGGTTTCTATACCGATGTTAATACCTGATGCATATAGCTTCGAAAAAGTTCATTTTGCTTCTTCAATCTCTGTACAAAGCGCTTTGGAGCGATGACACCCGTTTTCTTCTTCTGTGAACTTATCTGCACAACAGGGTATTGATGAATCGTTGAACCCTCACAGTGAATGAAATATTATCAAATATACATGAGCTTCAAGGACACTACTTCACATATAATCAACATCACACATTGGATGAGTTTTGAGGAAAATCTTCAAAGATAACTGGCAGTCTTCTAAAAGCAGTACCATCAGAGAGATTTCTTGCAATTCTCAAAATAAAAGTATATTCTGCAGGATTGAGTCAACTTACTTCTCCCAAACAAGTAGATGGTGTAAAAAATAAGGTCAATAATATCATAATAGATAGGACGTATCACTAAGGCATTGCAAAGAAAAGAAAAAAAATCTTTATACAATCCAAATACATTGTATTCAGTTAATGAGGATGAAAAGAGAATGCAAAGGAATTTACATCGGACTAAAGCACTGTGACTTTTACAAATGCTATTTTGTTTACTCAGCTTAATAACAGAAAAGAAGCATCAGAAGTTGTAGCATTCTTACAAACTAAAGAGAAGGGGAGGGGAAAGAACATACTTAACAAACAAATGGAAAATTAATCTTAAAAGTTTCACATCCCATTTTAGCTTATAAAGTCAGCTATCCTACTAAGCATTTTCTGCTACAGTTGGTACCTGTGAAAACAAGTCAGCTAGGCATGTCAAGAGATTTTCTTCAGCATCTGCAATATTTTTGTTGTTCCCATAATATTCTAGCAACTGTTCACGGAATGGAACACAGAAATAAAGTGCCTGCAAGAATTAAAAAATAGAACGATTAGGCATTTATGGTGACATCTGAAAAATGGCTTCCAGACATAATTAAAAAAAAAACTTTGCCAATGAACGTTTCCTATCTTATTAGTGTGCAGTTACAGACGACTATAAATACAGTGGATAGAGTAACTTACTGACCCATTAATTTTAACTCAGAAACTACAAAGATGAGGGAGCTTGTAAAAGTTAGTAACAAGCCAACTTCCTACAAATCAAGATACAATAATTCACTCAATTTATTATATAAAGAATTCTCTGATTTCATATACTAGACAGTTTGTCTAGAATATGTTAATGGTTATATTCATAAACTATAACAAATATAATCTCAAGGAAGATCAAATTTAGTTACTCTACTAAATTCAACAATTACAGTCTTTAGTCTCAATTGAACAAGTATTAATAGCTAACCAGACAGCGTTCTCATTTGAGTGCGACACTAATAATAGCAACACTGTAGCTCATCAATGAAAATAAAATAAAATAAGAGAATCTTGAAAAATAAATTTATCTGTAAAAAAATGTAAATAAACTAAAATTAACCATAAATAATAAATTTTCCATCCCGGATGAAACAAAAACTCGCAAATCCCATAATTCCCAAGAAAACGGAATTTACAAGCAACTCAAATTTCTTCTTTACACAGAATTTCTCAAAGAAAAAACGAAATAAAAAGCAATTCGCATCAAACTGAATTCCACCACAAATTTTTACACATTGTATAAGAAATCAAAACCCTAACCCAAAAAATTTAAGAATCAGATATGAGATATATAAGAAGCGACAAAAAAATAAACCTGCAAGACGCTATTACAATAGCATGTGTTGCCGAAATTCTCAAGGCCAAAGTACCGCTCGCCTTCCGGGAACTGATCGCCCAGAGCTTTCTCGAGTTTAGAGCCCGCAGCACCCATCAAAAGCGCGTGGTAAAATAACGAATTCAATCGCCGCCGACTCAGATCCTCGCCCCCGTTTCAACTCAGCGATTCGCAAGCCATCGACGACGACTTCGCTTCCGCTTCTACTCGGCTCGGTCTGTGTGTGTTTGTTCCTCCTCCTCTGTGTTTTCGTTTCGGTTCGAATTGTTTAGGGTTTTTTTTTTTTTCTTCTTTTTCTTTTTTGTTTGGAAGAAAAACAAAAATGAGGGTTTCGTTTCGCGAGAGAGAGAGAGTGGAAGAGAAAGGAGGAGCTGTGAAGCAAATGAGAAAATAAATTTTAATAAATAACGGATTGGTTTGGAGGATATGAGAAAGTAAACTAAAAAAAAATTATAATAAAAATAAATATTTTTTTATGCAAAAATAAATATTTTAAAAAATGGATTAATTTTTTCAATATCGACATCCCGGTATAAGCTGAGGGGTGCACCAAACCAAATCACGTGCACCAAACTGTAAATTGGACGGAGTGAGCTGTAATTTAACACATTTAAATAAATAAAAAAATTAAAAAACAGATAAATAAAAAGGGAATTCGATTTCCAATTAAGGTTGTCCATTGTCAATTTTGGCTTCTTGATTAAATTCAATAAACAATTATTAAACAGAAGAAAAAAAGGAAAGTATTAATAAACAATTATTATTTATAACTAATTTTACACGCAGTTAGCCATTCTTACATTATAGTCGTTACTTAAGACAAAATAGGCAGTAGGAGGTGTGACCAAAATTATTCTATTAGTATGATGATTTCGTACGATTTGAATAGTCTTTAACCAACTACAATAATAACAAAAATTCAATATATAATTTTATATAATATTATATATATATATACACACACATATGAGACTCGCATCAAAAAGATTTATATGAATATTTTTAGATTTGACAATGTATCATGGTGTATTTATATCGTGTGGTATTTATATTTGTGTTAATTTTTTTTTATCCAATCTGACTTGTTAAGTTTTTGTGTTGAAATATATAAACACAAACACATTCATAAAATTATCTTGTAACCCGTTAACACATTAAACTTATTTTTAAAATTATTTAAAAAAAATAAAAAATATATTTGATTTATATTTCATAGTCTATACTAAAAAATAATGAAACATGAACAATCATAAATATTTGTATCCTTTTACAATCCAAAAATAAAAACCAAAATAATATACTTAATACATGTTAAAAAAATAACAAACAATACAAACATAATAATTAAATCCTTATACATAATTAATAATTGTAAATTTAAAATATATAAAATATTATGAACTAAAGCTATAATAAATATTTATCGTGGCTAAGAAAATAAAATATGCATTATAATTGTCAATTTAAAAATATTTAAAATATTATAAACTAAACTAAAATTCTACAATAGAAGTAATAAAAAGATAGAATCTTAAATAAAATATCAATATATAAATAGATATAACAATTGTTATTTTTCAATGAAATAAAATATGAATTTTATAGTTTCTTAAAAAAAGTAATGTAAAAAATTAGCTATAAAGAAATAATTAAATTAATATTTTTTTTTCGTGTCTTATCGTGTTAACTTGTTCCAATCCGTTCTAATCTGTTTTTTTTATCGTGTCTTATCGTGTGACACTGATATCAACCCGATTTCAATGTTGGAGATTCAAACCCGCAAATTATTGTGGCATTTCGTGTCGTGTATCATTTTACCAGGTCTATATATTTTAGCTCTAAAAAAGATATTCAAGATTGATAAAGAAAATTATAATTGTAAAATCACCACGTTGATTTGATGTGTAATTGAATGTATATATTTGTTATATTATGAGAATATATAAATCTTTGAGTTCAAGTATTAACTTAAAAGTGAAAATTATTCATTTGAAGAGGAGTTTAGATTTGGTAAATGCAGAGAGATGTATTTTGAGTGATGAAGTGGTTAAACTTCCTTTGTTTTTTCAATTTCCAAGCAGCAAAGCAAGAGCTTGTTAAAGCCATAAAGGAAGGGGCTTTGGGCGTTGACTAGCAAAGGCATTGGGTTAATCACTACCATATAATTTTGTGTTTGGCATTTTCACAAAGAGCAATCTAGACATTGTGTTGAATTCACCACCCAAAAAAAAATTGTTGTCGAGGACAAGATGGTTAAGTTTGACTTTAGATTATATTCGTGTCGTGTTATCGTGCCGTGTACCATTTTACCAGGTCTATATATTTTAGCTCTAAAAAAGATATTCAAGATTGATAAAGAAAATTATAATTGTAAAATCACCACGTTGATTTGATGTGTAATTGAATGTATATATTTGTTATATTATGAGAATATATAAATCTTTGAGTTCAAGTATTAACTTAAAAGTGAAAATTATTCATTTGAAGAGGAGTTTAGATTTGGTAAATGCAGAGAGATGTATTTTGAGTGATGAAGTGGTTAAACTTCCTTTGTTTTTTCAATTTCCAAGCAGCAAAGCAAGAGCTTGTTAAAGCCATAAAGGAAGGGGCTTTGGGCGTTGACTAGCAAAGGCATTGGGTAAATCACTACCATATAATTTTGTGTTTGGCATTTTCACAAAGAGCAATCTAGACATTGTTGTTGAATTCACCACCCAAAAAAAACTTGTTGTCGAGGACAAGATGGTTAAGTTTGACTTTAGATTATAGGTTGAATAGTGGAGGTCACTCTTAAGACTAAAGATGAACTATTCGAGGAGCTTCAAGGCAAATTTAAAGAGAAGTAAGCGTTTGAAAATTTCAATAGTGAGAAAGAATCAACCTTGATTTGGTGGTAAATTTGGAGAACTAAGATTACGATTAAAGATGTTGAGACACTCAATGTGATCTTAAGAATTGGTATATCCAGCTTAGAGTTAGGGAACACCAATTTTTATCTTCTTAATTTTCTTATTTCACTAAAAAAATATTAATATATACAGTTCTATTATATATTTTTATGTAAAATTATTTGTTTAGGTCTTTATATGGCAGTTATTTTGTTGTTATGAAAAATATATGATATTTTTATTTAGCCTTTTTATTTATTTATTTTTGTCATTTTATGTTGAAAAATAAGATTATCTGAAAGAATAATAATATTTTTTACCAGAATTTATAGTACATTACAAGTTGACGTGGCTAAAAACTCCGATTAATTTTGTAATCTTTGATAATTTAGCCAAAAATTAATATTTATACCTTATATATTTGAATAAATTATAATTAATATTCGAAAATTTTTTAAAAAATTGTATGCTTTCAACTTGTAAAAGTAAAATAAAAATCAGTGTTACTAAAAAGTGAAAAAAAACCAAAAATATGTTAGAGAAAAGAAAAATATAAAAAAAAACAACTTGCACAATAAATTGGAAAAAAAAAATTCAGGCCAACCCCAGCTCCACGTGTATTCTATATCCAGTATTCCACCTCTCCCCGCTTTATTATATAATATCATAAATGACAGTTTATGGGTGGATTTATAAGACTTAATTTTTGAAGTTTAATTTAAATTTAATTTAATTTTTAATAATATATTTATTATAATTTTATATGATTATTATTGAAAAAAATATATATTTTAAATTAAATAATTGTATATATCAATAAAAATTACAGATATATTGTTAGAAATTTAAAAACTAATTTTTAAATTTTGCGAAATAAATACCAAATAATGTATTATATAAATACATATTAATGCAATCAACAATCTTTAAGATAGTATCTGTTATAGCTTTTCCTCGTATTATTAGTAATATGAATTTTATCACTATTGCAGAGGTGTCATTTCTAAAAATTTTAAAATTTTATTGAAATTTTTTTAAACTATGCAATTTCATTTTTAATTTAATTACCTTTAAGTTTTAATATTTGTATTATACTAACTAAATATTTTAAGAGAAAATTAATTTTGTTGAAAACTAATTTTCAAAAAACAATTCAAAAAGCTTGATATTTCTCAAACAGAGCTTAAGGATATTTTTTTTATATTAATTTTATTAGGGAATTAAAACCGTGAGTATCCTAAAACTTAAAAATAAAGCTTGCTTTTATTTTAATAAAAAATTTAAAATTCTTCTGTTTTATATTTAAAATATTCTTAATAAAAAAGAAGACTAAATTTTATCATCAAACTCTTTTCTGGTGTTTAAACAAAAACGAGAACAATCCCCAATAAAAGTAAAAAAAATGAACAAATTCGAAAAGAAAAGTATTACAAAAACGAGTACTGCACAGTGAGATGGAGAAATATTCTTTCATAATAAAATAATATCATTATAATAGAATAATATTAATACCGTAACATTATAATAATATCGATCTTAATATTTTATCTATAATAAATTGATAATTTTTTTTTTTGAAATAAATAATTGGAAAAATGAAAAACAAGCAAAGCCTTATCTACATTTTACACTGAGCGCGAGCTGTGACAGAAAAGAGAAGCCGAAGGAAGAAGATGTTGAGCCCCATCTCCATTGCTTCACCTTCAACCGCCACATTCCCTCCAAAGCTTCTCTCTTCAACCCCAAATTCCTCTTTCAATGGCCTCAGACTTCAACTCAGCTTTCCCATTCGCGTTCCTCTTTCAGCGGCGTCGTTTGGAAAGCCTTCCTCATCATCTGTGGTGATGATGGCAAAGAGAGACGAAGAATTGAAGGAAATCAGAGCCAAAACCACCGAAGAAATCAACGAGGAGGTTATTGATCTCAAGGGTGAGCTCCTCATGCTTCGCCTTGAGAAATCGGTCCGAAATGAGTTCAAAGCCAGCGAGTTCCCTCGCATGCGCAAAAGGGTCTCTCTCTCTCCCTCTCAATCTTTATCTCAAAGACTAACTACTTGTTGAAGAAAGATTGAAATTTGGGTTTATTTTGTTGTTGGGTTTAAAAATAGTAGTTTCTTAGAAAATAAATTGGTACAGTAAAGACCAAGTTTGATAATGGAGTAAAAATATGTGGAGGGAATTGCAATTTTCTCTTTTGGATGATGGAACTTTCTGAGTCTTCTTAGTAGAGGGCATAGCACTTTGAGAGTATATTATGCTGAAAGAATCAATTTGATGTGCTTTTTTTTTTTTTTTTTTTTTTTTTTTTTTTTTTTTTTTAACCATAAAGAGGAGGCTGATGGATTACAGACTCTAATTTGGTGAAGGAGTTTTTGAGGAAATTCTTAAGAAAGAAGTTTGACAATCTGTCTAGTTTAGATTGTAGGGCAATATTTTCTGATTGGAATTATGCGTGATAATGCTGAATTTGGTTGGAGAACACTGTCTAGGCTACTACTGAATGTTTTATTGTCAAGTATAGGAATTGAAAGACTTGCTATAGGGGTCAATATATAAGATAACTGGCTACTTCTTTTGGTTGGTTGTTGTTTAGATCGCTAGTGGGAGAAACGCATCTTGTGTCATTGGTTGGTTTATAGTTAAATAGACTCCATTAAATATTTGAAGCTTTATATTCCATGTCTGAATCTTCTTTAGTCCCCATTGCATAATGAGTATGTTAGCTTCACTTTGACGAAATATATATAGTCCCCAGGTTATTTACATGTAGTCTATATTTTCACCGCTAACTGCATTCCAAGGGTTCATGTCCTGTCAATTGACAAAAGGAAAAGCTTCATCTTCATGACTTGCCTTGGGTAGTGAGGGTCGCAATCAGGGCATTGGGAACCTTGTTGAAGATATGGTAGTGAGATTATGTTTAGTTTAAATTAATTTAATGAACTGGCCAGGAGATGAACTTTATATTTTCCCCACTTGTCAAGAAAAGTTTGTTTCAAATTAAAATGGAAAGGAGATTATGAATTTGATACAGAACAAATAGAATTATTTAATTATTTTAAGGTATGATATCAATTATTTGAAATGGTGAGTACAAAATAATGCAGATCTGAAGGCAAGAACCTTGGAAATAAATAAATAGTGAACCTCTGGAGGTCAGCTAATATGATCTGGTTCTGTTTAACATTTTCGGAGAACAGGTAACAGGTGGTAGGCCTAAAATCAAGTTACCTGAGCTATTATGGAAGTTGCTTAATGAGACATTAGGATTTCTCAGATGACCCCATTTTGATGGGTTAAGATTATGGTGACTTATTTGATGTACTGTATATTATAACATGATATATTTTGCCATCGATTTTTCTTTGGTTTTATATCTGGTTGTGGCATTGCAGGGAAGGTTTTTCCCCCTTTTTTCTTGGAGCCGGGGGGAAGGACGGGATATGACATATGTTTATCTGGCAATTTAAGCATTGGTGTATAAGTTTTATCTCACAACGTATATGAGTAAAAAAGTTAACCTATGTGGAGTTATCTGGTTAAGGTAGCTGTCCCAGTATATGTTTTTTTTGGCTTTTCCTTTTAATTAGGGGAATATGAATGAATGCTTTCTATGATCCACATATAGTACATCAGTTTACTCCTTTCTCTCCTTTTTATTTCCTTTTTGTTAATCATTAGCATTGTCCATACCGATGCATCAAAAGTTCAAAATTTTGGGTGCGGTGGTAAGTGGAGCTTTGTACTATGTTTACTTATTGGGAAATAATAATTATTAAGGACTTCCAGATTACATCGTGAAACAAGTTTCTTCATTATTTGACGTTGGCTTGAAATGTTTGACCTCCTATCTTTCAGATCAAATGTCTTAATGTACTCTCAATTTTGAAGAGCCCAATGACTATGGCTTTGTTAGTTCGTTACACTTCTTTTAGCAATAACTATATTCTGTTTTTCTTTCTGTGTAAGACTTGATAGGTTTTTGTGGAGCTTTGCTATGTATATTACTGTCTTTTGGAGTCTCAGTATCATACTGATATAAAATGGCTATTTTTTACAGGTTGCTCGCTTGCTTACTGTTAGACGGGAAAGAGAAATTGAAGAGGGAATCAATAAGAGATTGTCGCGAAAGTTTGATCGGCAATGGAAGAAAAGCATAGTTGTAAGACCCCCTCCATCTTTGAAAAAGTTGCTAGCGGAGGAAGCAGCAGCAAAAGCAGCAGAAGCAACTATAGAAGTTGAAAAATCTGCTTAAAGGTTATGTTTCAAGTGATTACTCTGTACAACACCAGTGAGAAAAATGAGAATCTGACAAATTCCTGGTCTGGTTTATTGCTGATCCATCTCTTTGTATAATGTTGTAATTCTTGGTAGGGTCAATTGGTTTTTCCTCTTCAACTTCACTTTGATGTTTTCTCTGCAACTTCAATTTAACCACTAGAATGTTACATAATTTTACAAATTCTTGGTCTGAATTTCCATTAAAGTTTTTAGTAGATGAGAAATATTGTTTGCTAACTATTTGCTTTGTGGGTTTGGAGATTCTGTAGAATGCTTTTCTTCATGAAAGATTTGCTAAGTGAGATTTGCTAAGTGAGTGTATATGTTTTTGTTGTATAGAATTTTTATTTAGTAAATAAGTTGTCCAGAAATTGTTTCTTGCCAATTGGGCCTATATTATGTGTTAAAATATGTTATGATTTCTATTGGACGGATACGATTAGAAATCTTTTATTTTATTTTTTTATGATATATTTGAGTTTTTATACAAATAGAATTTTATTTTTATTTTAATTAACAATTCAAGAAATATAACTATAAAATGGCAATTTTTTATTTATTCTCTTATAATTCTTTTCTCTCACCAAATACAAGAAAAAGTAAAAACTAAAAATCTTACATTTTTATCATTAACTATTTGGTATTGGTATTAAAAAGAAGAAAACTATAAAAAAAAATTATATGTTATAGTTATTGTAGAAATATTCTAACTAGTAGCAATAATATGTTTCAAAACATCTCAATGTATAGACACAAATATTAACCAGATATCTCAATATTTATAAGATTTAATCAAATAGTTGTGAGGTAGAGCATGAGTATAAATGAATTAAAAGAACAAGGACAATCAATTTAACGTGGTTCAGCTGTGATAACATAGCCTACATCCACGGCAAAGCAAGGGGAAATCATCTTCATTAAAGAGTGAAAAAAAATGTGCACATACAGATTACATAGAGCTCATACACACAAGAATAACATTTCCCATGCTCTCTTTCTCGTGTACACCAGAAGGTAAGCTTACATTGGGTTTTCTTCAACCATGAACTCTTTCCTGCTCCTGTATTCTACTTCTCTCACACTCTGTATCTTTTTCACACTCACTAGTAAATAAAGATCCCATTCCATTACAAAAAATTCTAGAACCTAGCCAAGATATTTCCAGCAAAGCTGATACAAATAAGCAAATAATTATAAAGAGCTAATCATTTGGTGACACCTCTACCATAGGACACCATTGCAAGAAAATCAGGATCCACTAGTTGACACCTCAGCTTATATATCAAATATAATTTTTCTTGCTTCATAAATATGACTTGGACCATTCGAACATGTCCAAAAAGGAATATTATTGTTTACAGATAATAAATTAAGTGCCACATCACTACAAATCTTCACCTTAGCACTTAATTTATCATCTTCACATTCTTCTCATTTGCCTTGCTTACAATTTGCCAAACTTCTTGAACTCTGATCAAGCTCATACAGAGCTTGAGCTTCTATGCTACAATTGATTTAGTTAGCATGTCTGCAGGATTTTCTCTTCCAGCTATCTTCTTTAATTTTGCTTCTTCTAGCTCAATCATGTCACAAATAAAATGAATTCTCATACCAATATGCTTTAAATTTTCTGAATAAGCATTATTGTGAGCCAAGAAAATAGCACTTTGATTGTCATAGTGAACAATAACCTGTCTTTGGGAAATACCAAGTTCATTCACTATACTTTTTAACCACAAGGCTTCTTTAATACCTTTTGTCGTTGCCATATATTCAGCCTTAGTTGTGGAGAGAGCTACCACTGATTGTAATTTCGGTTTCCAGCTTATTGGATTATTCCAAGCAGTAAACACATAACCGGTTAATGATTTCTTTTTGTCTCTATCACTACCATAATCTGAGTCCTCAAATCCTTCAAGGCAATTAATATTGTTTTTACCTCTCTTGAATAACAAACCAACATTCTTAAAACCTTTTAGATATCTTAGAACCCATTTAAAAGCCTTCCAGTATGGTTTTCCTGGATCACTCATGTACCTACTCACAAGACTTACAGCATGTGCTATGTCAGGTATTGTGCACACCATGAGATACATGATGCATCCTACAGCATTTGCATAAGGCACTTTGCTCATTTCATTAATTTCTTGCTTACTTGTAGGACATTGTGAAGCAGAAAGTTTGATGTGGTGCTAGTGGGGTCACAACAGTTCTAGCATAATTTAAAATGAACTTTCCAAGAATCTTTTCAACATATCTTTGTTGAGATATGAAAATTTGTTGTTTCTTCCTATCTCTCTGGATGTCAATGCCAAGGATTTTCTTTGCTTCACCAAGATCCTTCATTTCAAACTCAACTTTCATTAAATTTTTCAGTTTCACAATTTTAGTTTTATGCTTGCAAGCAATTAACATGTCATCGACATAAATAAGTAGATATATGTAGTCACCATTTGATAACCTCATGAAATACACACAACCATCAAACTTGCTTATATTAAAATCAATTTTCAACATAAAAGCATTGAATTTTCGATTCCACTGTCTAGGAGACTGCTTAAGCTCATATAGAGATTTCTTGAGAAGACATACCTTTTTGCTTTTGTCATGGACTTCAAAGCCCTTTGATTGTTCCATGAATATCTGCTCTTCGAGGTCACCATGTAAGAAAGCCGTTTTGATATCTAGCTGTTCCAATTCCATATCCATTTGTGCTACCAAAGACAGCAACACTCGAATTAAAGTATGTCTAACCACAAGTGAAAAAATTTCATTAACATCAATCCCTTCTCTTTGAGTGAACTCTTTGGCTACTAGCCTGGCCTTGAATCTTGCAGGTTCTACTCCAGGAATGACTTCCTTTCTTCTAAAGATCCATTTACAACCAACCACTTTAACTCCTTTTGGTTTGGTTACAATTTGCCAAGTCTTGTTTTTGTTAAGAGATTCTATTTCTTCTTTCATTGCTGCACTCCATTTTTCTGCATCTTTTGATTCTAAAGCTTCACCAACAGTTTTTGGCTCATCAACACTCAAGTCCTCAGCTACCTCAAGAGCATAGGCAATAACATCTGCGAAACCATATCTAGTAGGAGCTTTTCCTTGTCTTTTTGCTCTATCTCTGACCAATATATAGTTAGATTACTCTTCATTTTCTTCCATGTCTTCACCTTGATCCGGAACCTCTGTAGTATGATCTGTATGCTAAGTATTTAGCTCTTCTATTTGGATATCAGCCACTACCTCCTCTGGATTTGTAGATACACCATCAACTGGTGTGTCAGGCAACTCCATTTCCATCTCATAAACCTCATTCTTTTCCTCTGTTTGCTTATTAATTGAATAACCAGAAATCTCATTTTCCTTAAAAATAACATCTCTGCTAATAATACACTTCTTTGTTAAAGGATTCCACAACTTGAAACCTTTAACTCCTTCAGAATATCCGAGAAAAATACATTTTAGAGATCTTGACTGCAACTTCCCTTCATTCACATGGACAAATCCTGTACAACCAAACACTTTTAGATTTTCCAAATTTGGTGATGACTAAATTTCCATTGGAGTTTTAAATCCAATGGCAGCTGAAGGACTTCTATTAATAAGATGCACAGCTGTATGAACAGCTTCTGCCCAAAAATAAATTGGCAATTTCGAGTTTGACAGCATGTTTCTTACTCTCTCAAGAACAGTCTGATTCATCCTTTCTGCAAGGCCATTTTGTTGAGGAGTATACCTTACAGTCTTGTGCCTTGAGATACCATTTTTACAACAAAATGAGTCAAACCTTTCATTACAAAACTCAAGCCCATTATCAGTCCTGATTCTCTTAATTTTCTTATCAGTTTGATTCTCAACTAGGTTCTTCCACTCTACAAATTTATGAAAGACCTCATCTTTGGACTTGATAACATATACCCAAACTCTTCTTGAAAAATCATCAATGAAGATTAAGAAATATCTACATCCACTCATTAATTTAGTTCTTAAGGGACCCCATAAATCTGAATGTATATAACCAAGTCTTTCTTTGGTTCTGTGAACTCCCACATTAAATTTTACTCGAGTATGTTTTCCATATACACAATGGTTACAAAAATTCAATTTCTCTGCTTTATATTTACCAAGCAATCCTTGTTTGCTTAGTTCAAATAGCCCTCTCTCACTTATGTGACCCAATCTCATGTGGCACAAATCAGTTTGACTTAAGTTTTCATTAACCACAGTTGATGCTTCATTTACCACAGCTTTCCTTTAAGAATGTAAAGATCATTTTTCTTAATAGCTTTCATGACTACCGTGGAACCTTTAAGCACATTTAGGACTCAGCCTTGTACTTGCAACCATTGTCATCTAACATGCCCAAAGAAATTAAATTTCTTTTAAGTTCAGCGATGAATCTGACATTGGAAAGAGTTCTGACCATTCCGTCATGTAATCTCAACTTGACTATTCCAATACCAGCCACCTTATATACTGCATTATTTCCCATCAATACTTTGCCACAATCGAGCTCTTTGAAGGTCTCAAAGTAAGTCCTATTTGGACTCATGTGAAAGGAGCAGCCAGAATCTAGGATCTAGTCACTGGAGTTAATTTTATTTGATACAAATAACACATCAGAACTTTCATAGCTTTATGATACAATTGCAGCATCACCACTATCCAATTCTTGCTTTTTTTGTTTGTTTTTGTTGACTTTTTTTGAACATAATCTTCTAATATGTCCTTCCTTTTTACAGTGAAAACTTCTGATCCTTCCTCTTGACTTAGACCTTCCCTTGCTGTGACTAAACCTCTTCTCAGTCCCAAACCTTGGACCTTCCTCTCACTATTAGCCCATCTCCTTCATTATGTGACTTTTCAGAGGTTATCTTTTCAATATCCTTTGCTGTTATGGCTGCAAGAACTTCTTTGAGCTCAAGGGTTTGTCTACCATATTTAAGAGTGTCAATGAAGTGTTCATTGCCTCTTGGTAAAGAGTTCAAAAGAATTACATCTTGGTCTTCATTTGAAACAGTAACTTGGACACTTTCCAAATCTTGTATTAGTTTTCTAAAGTCATCCAAGTTATCTCCCAAAAGTTTGTTTTCATTCATTTTAAAACCAAAAAAATTTTGTTTCAGATTAAGTCTATTTGGAACTGTTTTTGCTATATACAGTTCCTCTAATTTTTTCCAAACATCAGCAGCAGATGTTTTCTTGGCAATTTCTCTCAAGACTTTATCACCTAGACCAAGAATCAATGAGCTATAAGCTTTATCCATTAAATCTGTATTTTCTTCTAGTTTTAAGGCATCTGGCAGTTTTTCTTTGCCATCAAGAGCAGCTGCCAGCCCATTTTTTACCAAGATTGCCTTCATCTTCATTTTCCATAACCCAAAGTTATTAGACCCTGTGAACTTTTCTACCTCAAATTTTGTTGTCATGGTTTGGTTCAAAAAACTTGTATCTGTCTCAAAGCTGAATAAACTAGATTTCAACTTAGGCAAAAAATCAAACGGTTGGAGCCCGAGACTAGAGATTAACTGAAACCAATTATCAAACAACTACTACTTGATTACTGCAACCAAAGCTCTGATACCAATTGTAGAAATATTCTAACCAGTAGCAATAATATGTTTCAAAACATCTCAATGTACAGACACAAATCTCAACTAGATATCTCAATATTTATCAGATCTAATCAAATAGTTGTGAGGTAGAACATGAGTATAAATGAATTAAAAGAATGAGGACAGTCAATTTAACGTGGTTCAGCTGTGATAACATAGCCTACATCCACGGCAAGGCAAGGAGAAATCATCTTTATTAAAAAGTGAAAAAAAATGTGCACATATAGATTACATGGAGCTCATACACACAAGAATAACCCATCCCCTGCTCTCTTTCTCGTGTACACCAGATTGTAAGCTTAAATTGGATTTTCTTCAACCATGAACTCTTTCCTGCTCCTGTATTCTACTTCTTTTACACTCTGTATCTTTTTCACATTCACTAGTAAATAAAGATTCCATTCCATTACAGAATATTTTAGAACTTAGCCAAGATATTTCCAATAGAGCTGATACAAATAAACAAGTAATTATAAAAAGCTAATTATTTGCTGACACCTCTATCATAGGACACCATTGCAAGAAAATCAAAATCCACTAGTTGACACCTCAGCTTGTATATAAATAGAATTTTCCTTGCTTCACAAATATAACTTGGACCATTCCAACATGTTCAAAAAGGAATATTACTATTTACAGATAATAGATTAAGTGCTACATCATTTCGGTTATATCATAACCTTTTGTAAAATTTTTAATCATCACTTGTTAAAAATCAATAATAATGTGTATCATGCATAATATAAATTTAAAAATTTGTCATCACGTGCAATGTCATATGACAAAAAAGGACCTGTGAGTGTATATAATTTATCAATTTAGGTAGCAGTTGTATATACATTTTTTTCAAAAATTACACGGTAATGATAATTTTTTAAATTTAAAACAAAAATCAATATTTTGGATTATTTTTTTTTGCAATAAGTATTCTGGCATTTATTTTATGATTATAATATAGTTCTTATTTATTTATTTGTTTTATTTTTCAAAATATAGGTTTCATTAATCGGTTAAAAAAACAAAAAGAAATTTCATATAATGACCATTTTAACCTCCCTCGGTCACTCCCGCTCACACCGACAGATTCAACCGCGATTTCTCAGGCAAAAAGAGAGCCAGGGACTGAGTGCACAGCCGCAGAATAATGGAGGACGAAGGAGAATCTCTCTCCTCCTCATCAAACCCTAACCAACTCCATTCCGATTCCAAAACCCTAGACTCTGCCCTTCAGAAGAAGCATGCCTCCATGCTCGACCGCCTCGCCAACCGCCACCAGACTCGCTTAGACAACTCGCTCACCCGCAGATCCGCCGATTCCGACTCGACCTCGTCTCCATTCGAGTCTACGTCCTCTTTTCTCTCCCACTTTGCCGACTTCAAGCGTTCTATTGAGGAACAACTCGCGCAATGTCGACTCATCCCTACCTCCGATTCGGCCGAAGTCAAGACTCGCCTCGATGGGATCTCCTCTTCCATATCCGATCTAGAAAAGCTCGTCGCTGAGAAATCGTATTTCTTGCCCTCCTACGAGGTTCGGTCCTCATTAAAAACCATTTCTGATTTAAAGCAAAGCCTTGAGATTTTGAACGCCGAGTTAATACCTAGAAAGAAATTTTCGTTCAGGAACAAAGCTGTGAAGAAAGAGCAAATTACCGATCCGAAGAAAGAAACAGAAAAAGAGAAAGAGAAAGAGAAAGAAGTTCAAATTGGCAAACCGGAGAAAAATGCTTTTGCGATTCCTGAATCGCCGGGGTTTCGGAATAAGACCGGCGAGGTTTTGGCGAGTCAATTTAAGGGCTTAGAGATCGGAGAATTTACGATTTCCAACCTGGATTCTTGCGAGGTGAGATTGTTAGGTTGCATCAGAGCGCTATTTATCCATAGGCTTCGGCATTGTAGGGTTTATGTAGGGCCTGTTATGGGTTCGATTCTGATTGATGGAGTTGAGGAGTGCGTGTTCGTGATGGCGTCGCATCAAATTCGCATTCACAATGCGAAAGCGAGCGATTTCTATATAAGGGTGAGAAGCCGCCCTATAATCGAGGACAGTAGCAGTGTCAGGTTTGCTCCGTACTGTTTGAGCTATGAAGGGATTGATGAGGATCTTAAGGAGGCCAGCCTTGATGAGGAAACTGGGAACTGGGCCAATGTGGATGATTTCCGGTGGTTGCGAGCCGTACAATCTCCGAATTGGTCAGTTTTGTCGGAGGCTGAGAGGGTTAGCAATGTTAAGATATCCAATTCAGATAGCAGAGCCGAAAAAAGTTAAGAGTTTTCTTCCAAATTTGGGATTCACCGATTTTGTTGTTATGAGCGTTCAGAGTGTGTTTGTTACTTAAAAGGGCATTTTGAGTTATGGGTTTATACAAATTCAGGTAATGATTCCTTGTTGTATTTGGTATTAAGGAATTTTATATTTTTATTAATTGGGTTTACAAATATTTAGTGGATTGGTTGTGGATAGGCTCTTACTTACCTTCTTATGTCTAATGATTTTTGAACTTTATCTTTATCATTCCCACTTTTGTGTCAATTTATTGATAGTCGATGCATAATAAGAGAATTGATTTCGGATGAGGTAGTGATGAAAGACACGATGAACAAGTGGATTGCAACTCTTTACTTGCAGCTTGCTAAGCTGTTATGAAATTATATTGAGTCATGGTTTTCTTAACCTGAGTGAGTTTGAAGCTTTAGCTTCTAAGTTCTTTGATGGGGATTCTTTTATTATTTTGGACTGACCATATATATATACATCTAGACTTACAAAGGAATCGACACTAACCGTTTGTAAGTGAAAACTTCAATGAATCTTCGTGTTTTTTCAAAAAACTATTATGAGAACTCAATCTTGAGTTTGAAGAGGCTTATTTTGCATTTTCTTTGCATTACTTCAAAGTTTTCAGTTTTAGTTGTGGGAAAAAAAAAATATGTTTATACTGGTTGTGTGTAATGGTGAGGCACTTATCTTGCTGCGGATCCTTATCATTCTCCTCTAAATAAGATTGTTCCCTAGGGTTAATTTACTTTCTCAAGTGTCAAATACCTTGGAAGCCGTAGACTTTCAGAGGTAAATAGAATGCTTGTAAAATTTGAAATTGTGAAGTAACAAAAGGATTTCATAAGTGAATGCGTTTGATGAATCCATACTTAAAATTTGAAATTGTGAAGTAACAAAAGGATTTCATATGTGAATGCGTTTGATGAATCCATACTCAATTTTCTACTATTTAATTTTGGTTTTAAAAAGATTTTCAAGTAGGGATGGTTTTTCTATTTTAAGGATTTAAAAAACTACGAGGACCCTCAGAAAAATTGAATTAGAATTGGCTACTTTCAGTTGACTGTGTTACTGTTTTGTGGATCATATTGGCTTGGCTTGTTTATTTATTAGTTCAACTGTGGCACTTGATTACACCTAACACCTAACTTTGAAAATTGCGTTTGATTTTCAATGTTGTATTTGACAATGATATATTCTTCATTCAAGTCTAGGCCTATAAGAATTTCTAATATTTTTTTGGGAATACAGAACCCTGGTCTTATCCAACTTTGAGTTGAATGGGATAAATAATGGAAAATCAAGGCCTTCAGCAACCTCATTATGTTCCCATTCGGCGATAAGGTTGATTACAAGCATCTCATGGTGGAAAGCTGGATAGGGACAGAACAGCAGAGAAATCTTTTATATGATGGAAAACATCTTGGAGATAATCCAATAATCTGGACATTTCTGTTATGCTCATCCTTCAAGATAGATGTGCTTTTCACTTGAAAACCAGGACATCAAGATTAAGTAGAGCGTTCTTGGTGGATTTAGTGGTTTTGAAGCTATAAAGTTTCTGGAGTTGTTAGATCGTTGCAAACTGGAGTGCTAATCCTTTAATTGTAAACGTTCTTATGATTTGTGATTAAGATAAAAACAATGCACAAGTAAACCGGCAAATGGCTTTGGGTTTAACAGTGACAATCGATTTATAAATGTTAACTGCCAGATCCTTAGAAGACCATTTTGGTTGTTTCTCTGATCAGATGGTCCTTCTTCTGATGTTTCTTGGCTCTGGTTCTAGCTAGGCTGTCCATGGTAATTAAAGACCATATGCAAGCTGATTGGAAGACCATGCCCATGATAATTGTGATTCACAATGACTTACTTTCATTTTTAGCCTAATAGATGGGAATCTTGCTAGTTTCTTTCCAATCATTCCAAATAAATAACTGATTGTTGAAAATGCAGGATGGTTTTGTCCTATCCATGACCAAATTTGGCTTTCTGAAAGATGAAATCAAAGAATCTTTTGTAGGAGTAGGACTGATCAGAGTCTAATATTTTATAGAGGTACAAGTGGGAAATCAGGTCTTGGCTAATTAGTAGGTGATTCCTCTTTCTGCATTGTAAAAGTTAAAGTTGGTTGCATGAGCTTTTTTGTCATTTACACTGTAAATCAGAAGTTTTAATCAGAAAACTCTGTAAACATTTTGTACTTTCCAGCCCAAGTATAGTTGTCTCTTCAAGGAAAAGATCAGTGAGGAAAAAAGCACCTTTCTGTACAGGATTTAAACCAGTTTGTCAGTTTTCCATGCTAGTTTCAACTTTTATCATTAAAATAGCAACCATACTATAGACCCTTATAATCTGGACACAAAGACTTTAATTTACTAGTATACCATGTATGTACACATCAGAAGAAAGCAGCTTTTGTCTTCGTGACAAAGTATATGATGATGATGGCTTAACCCCTTTATCTGTTATTACTAAAAATAAAAAAATAAAAAATAAAACCTTCATCTGTTATTGATGTTTTTGGTTCTAATTCTACCCACTCCAACCATGTGGTTATCAGCTTTCTCTACAATTTTTATTTTAAACTTTTTGAATGGGTTCTCTTTACATCATGTCCAACCAAACTCATATAAATAGATCTAGATGGTGGGTTATTACTATCTTATCTCCTTCAAACTCTATTTATATGAACTTGAGATTAGCATGCAGAATTTTTTTGAGCCAGTGACCATTCTTCTATATTATATGACTGATCATACATACATTCATGAACATATATACATATATATATATGTGTGTGTGTGTGTGTGTGCTTCTGGATGTTGGTGATCCCTCTCCCCTCTTACATGTAGTGTCTTGATCTTATTCAGGAACACAATTTGCTGCATTTGCTGGTTCTTGTAAATCCTTTTCGATTATTGAGTCGTGCAAATGACCAAGATACTTTGCTGGATTCGTTATGCTATTTTTCAGGTATGTTATCATTTACATGTTGATCATTAATTTCTGGACATATATGATGAGTATTTTCTTGACAAACCAAAAAGGAGATGATCAGATTACTGTCAAAAAGGAGATTTTGGCTTTATGAATTTGTATATCTCTGGAGGATAAGCTCATTGAATGATCTTTTATCGCTATTAGCAATGATTCCATCTAATAGGTTCTAAAGCAAAATTTAGTTTTGGACTAAATTAACGATATATCTATGTCTTCCATAATTCGATCTGGATTAATAGTAAAGAGTGTCATTAAGGAATTAAGCTCAGTCAATTGATGCTTAATTCGAAGGCACTTCTTTTGATGTGACTAGATTTGGTGTCACATCGTCCGATCAATGCACCTCTGGGATTAAGTTAATTATAAGTACTATGATTTATAAGGTCCTTGGTTTAATTTATTTCAACTGATATAAAGTATGTCATTTTTTAATTAGATGCAAGAAAACTGGCATGATCTGATTCATCCAAAAACTGGCATTTCAAAATTTGGGTTTGTACAGCAGTTCTAACGAACTTTGTTAGAAATTCTATTTTGTTTTATTTTTTGGAAAAGTGTAGATACTAAATCTACTCTCTCCGGAAATGTAGTTAGTGCCATCATTATCGGTATTCGGTCATATAGAGATTCATTGAGAAATTCATGTGGAATTGTGGCCGTTCCAAAAGAACAAAGAAAGTTTTTCTAATGTTGGATTTGGCCCATGACTCTTATTGGACCAATTGATTAAGGTCCAATATGAGCTTCTGGTACAGATGACAGATCTGACCATTTTTCAATATGTGAGGAGTTGGGAATCTATTTTGGAAAATGTTTATTTGTATCTATGCTGATTAACTTTTTGAATGTGTAGCTTTTTAACTTTAAAAATTATTAGTTATATTTTTTATTAATTTTAAACATTGTTTTATTATTTTTTTATTATCATTAACTATTAAATAATATCATTCTATATATTTTTCACGTGCAATACTAATAGTGGTAGATTATTATTTTTTTTTCAATTTTTAAAATTCTACGCTCTTTTTTATTTTTTACTTTGTTTTTCAAACTTTTTAAAGAGAGAAAAAGATAAAACTACTTCTATTAACATTGCAGGTGAGAGAAAAAAATAACATTATTTAACAAATAATAATAATAAAAAAGTACTGGAGCAACGAGATATAACTACTAATTTTAAATGTTAGAAGGAAAAATGTTACACATTCCAAAAGTTAAACGGCCTAAATAAGCCCTTGAAAAATGAAAAAAAATATAAGGTGTATCATTTATTGTCTTATAAAACTGTGCTAGATTTGAGATATATAATTTGAAAAAAAGAAAAAAAAAAAAAAGTAGGATACCAACTTTAAAATAGTCTTTTATAAAAAGAAAATTTTTTAAAAATAGTCTAAAAGAAAGAAAATATAGAGAAATATTGGAAACGTATTAGAGCCGTTTAAATCTATTTGGAAAAACTTGGAAACAAAAAATATAAGATGTTAGTATTGTTTATCATCTTCTGAAGTATTTATTTCATATATTATATATAACATATAACAAACATATTTAACCATTTTCATTTTCACAGAGTAGTTTCAAAATATAGAGTTAATTTCAACTATAATTTTTAAAATTTGGTTTAAATCGATTTTTTTTTTTTTTTTTTCACTTTTATATGATTTCAAGTGTAGCCCATACTTTACTCCATCAATCAACAGTTTAAACTCCTTTTATACCAAAACTTCAAAAACATCATCCCCCCAAAAAAAATTAAAATTGCTTGAATCCAATGATACCCCTTGAAATCCCAAAAGCTCGAAACCCCTGAAACCACATTAAACTCCGAAACAACTTGAAACCTGTGGAAACTCTTGAAAGCACTATAAATAACTAGAAAAACTCCGAAACCACCCAAAACTCTGAAAAACACCGAAACCTTCCAAAAACCCCAGAAGCACCCAAAACTGCTCGAGAACTCCAGAATGGCACGAAAACCCCTTGAAATTTCAAAAGGCCTGAAACCTTGAAAAACACTAAAAACTGCCAAAACCTTGAAACCCCTCGAAAGTCTCAAAATACCAAAACCGCCCAAAAACCCTGCAAAAACCCCAAATAACTCGAAACCCTTGAGGCTTAAAATTGTGGAGGCTTAAGATAATAAAAAAATAATTTAAAGTTAATTTTTTTTCTTTATATATAATTTCTTATATGTAACTTTATTTAAAAATAAGCTTGGAGAACTCATTAAATTGTAAATAGAAAATAAAAATTTAAAAGAGTAAAAGTTTTATCACATATTTTTCTTTCTCTTTTTTTAAATAACATTAGAGATATAAAATATGAAAGTAACTTTATAGGGTATATAGTGGTATAAAAATAACTTAAAAGGAATACAATAATGGATATTCAATAGTGTTAAAAAGCAGAGGCTGCGGTTGAAATGTCAGTGAAGAATAAAAATAGACTTAAGCCAAATTTGAGAGATTATATTTGAAATTAACTCTAAAATATATTGCTGGACACATTTTTTAAAATTTTAAAAATACAAAATTCAAATTTTCTTTTTTCATTTTATTTTCTTAGAAGAAACAAAAATAGAATGTAAAACAGAGAATATAATGGACATTCCGTATTTTATTTTCTTTTAAGTTTTCTCTTATCTTTAGTACAAGCCAAATACAAAAAGATAGGGTTAATAGAGGTTTAAGTATGAGCTTCTGATATTCTTTACAAGGGAAAAAAAGTAAGGAAAAAAGAATATTACAAGGTAAAGGAGGACATTGATTTTTACTTGCATATATCGGTCGAGTAACTAGGTATGGATATGTTTGGCTAAAAAAGCAGCTAGTTATCATTCATTATGATCAAATTAGATTCCGCATTTTTTTATAGGTGTACTGGATAAGAAGAAAAATTAGACTATAATTCTGGATCTATCTCTTATCCGATATTTAGTGCGGAAGAGGAATAGAATTATAAAATTTTGAGCCCACCTTATATTTCTCTCTCTGCATGAATAATAAAGACACTAATAGAAATTGATTATAAGGCCTGCTAAGTATGGACTAGCTAGAGTAGAACTTGAACCACCATCCAAACAGAGGGAACAAAAGCCACCAAGTTGGGCTTAAACGCTTTAAGACGGGTCCTTGAGGATGCCCAATTCGTTTTGGACATATGAGGAAGAAGATTTGGACTAGACTAATTTTAATTTTAGCCTAATCTAAAATAGTCTAGTCCAAAATCATGTTCTATCATGCGTCCCAAACAGGCAATGTTGTCGAGTTGCTGAATATTCCACAATATCCCGTGGGATATATATTTGCCAAAAAAAAAAACCTCGTGGGGTATATATTTTTATAGTTGGGGCTACTAGATTTGCTATATATGCCAATACGAAAACCTATATGTCAGATATAGGTCTTTTGACCTCGTTTTGAACTATAGTTAGAGTAGAAAACTAAGCTTAATCTTTGCTCCACATAGGCTTGGTTCGTAACTCTGTTGCTGTAAAATACTCAGCTTCTATAGGCTTGGTTCTTAACTTTGTTGCTGTAAAATACTCAGCTTCTATCCCACTCTTGAGTTAGAGAAACTTAAAGTTAAATGATGGTTACTTAAGTTGTTTTTCATATCGCAATCTCTCCTTGAGTTGGAAACTGTCTTTTTCTTTTGTTTTTCTGGACGTCCAAAACATCATTTTCTTAGAACTTGTCATTAATTATGCATCCACAAAAATAATTTGCACTTTGTTTTTCTGTAATTTAATCATTTTTATTTAACAGTTTGAAATATTATGATGAATAGAATATTTCTAGTCAACTTTTTTTCCTTTCCTTTTTCAGATTTTTTTTTTGTTGGTTATGCATAGGACTTTTCTTGACTAAAATCCTGTTTAACTCCCAATTTTAGTTTTGTGGTTTTACATGGTGATTATGACATAAATTAGTAATCAAATACCTCATTTGTTTCAATCACATGGGTTGTGTTTGAGTCTACATGCTATCAATGAACATGCTATCAATGAGTAATGTTAGAGGTACCAAATAAATCTACCAAGATGTATACCAACTGTTATGCGTCAATATTTTATTGGTTAACATATTATCATTACCAAGTTATAGATAAGTAAACTTTTGAAATAATAAGTATAGCTAAACATAAGCCAATCAAATATTGACACATATATAACACTTGATATATATCTTGGTAATTTATTTGGTACCTCTAGCATTTATTCTTAAAAAAATATATTCCTGAAGATCAAAACTAGGTTGTTAACATGACTCTAAACATATCTTTTGTTAAATTGCTAACCAGATGTTTAGTAGAATGATTATATATTTTCTCATACAACAATTAATTTTTGTTGTATTCAGTACTGGTCATATCTAGCTTGCTAAAAATTGATACATCAATGGGTTTTCTCTTTGAGAATATATACATTTTTCTTTTCTTTTTTCTTTTTCCTTTTGATGATTATATACATTTTTTTGGCTAATTAATGTAACCTACACTTTGTTTGAGATGGTACAGACTGTACTACGTGTATATCCTATTTCTGTACATACCAACTCTACCTAGCTAAGAGAAGCTCATAAATTATTTTTTAATGTATGAAATTTTGTTTATATATATGCAGGTGATATGTAGCTGATTGCTATAGTATGGTTCTATATATATATGGTCATTTGGAAGTTCACTACTGATCAAGTAATTTATATTTAAATCGCAATCGAGTTTTATAATTTGAATGATTTCTCAATAACTTTACTGAAATGTTATGAATATTCAAACAACAATAAGACAAGTTTGCATAAATATCCTTATTAATTAAACAATAAAACTCAATGGTGATGTATATATATGGTTCAAATGTTATAATTAATGCAGCTTAATTTGTATGCAATAATTTAATAAAATCTATATTCACGAATCACATATATATATAGATATAGCATCGTAGATCAACTAAAAGTGTATGGAAAATGATAGCGTGAAGAGTAGCTCACCTTGTTTTAATTTCCTGGACCAAACAGATAAGAAAAGACAAGAGTTTAATAATATTAGCTACAATTATTGTGCTGTAACATTAATATTATATGCTTTCTACTTGTTTCTGTTGAACATTATATGTCAAAAGGATCTAAGTTAAGTTTATGATAAAGATTGCTTTGGACTTTGATCAGTATATATTAACTAGCTAGGGTTATGATGGCTGGCTGCTAACTGCAGGTTATTGATTATCTTATATATATTTTTTATTACATTGTATAGATTAGAAGAAGATAAGTTAAGTGATGTTACAAGGAAATAAAGATAAATACTTTTTTACAAGTTGTTTGGGGTCTAATTTTAAGAATAATGTTAGAGGTACCAAATAAAAATATATGTTTGGTACATATATCATGAATAAATTAAGATCTATATGACACTCGGTATACATCTTGGTAGATTTAATGGAGCTATATATGTTTCGGGTTGATTTTTGGACATGATGATGATAAATATGTATACCTTTGCAGATGTTTACTCATGATTTATGCTTGGGATAGTATGAAATCTATGTTTACTTAAAGCTATTCTGGAGCATTCAGAAAGGAAAAGATTTTGATGAATGAGATAATTTTGAGTTACTGAAAAAGTAAATTTCTGAGTGATGGAAACCCTAGTTTAATTCCGTACTCTTAACAGTTCTTACAAATTAATTTCTCTATATCCAAGGAAGGCAAAAAAAAAATTAGAAAACGATCATAACACTCCTTTTCCTTTAAATTGATTATTTAGTCCTTTCTTATATATTCTTTGATCACTTCCATGGATTTTAATCTAATTGTCAAACAAAAAGTTTGTTTGTACTGAAAAACAGCACGATAAAGAGGAGATTACTATTTTTGATATAAGCGCAGCGATCATCATGCATATGTACTTGGGAATCCATTTAATTTTATATATCTGTTTATGATAATTGTTGATTTTGTCATTATCTCAAACTACACATTTTATATATATAGTCAGGTCATTGATTAACTCATCATATATATGAGGAAGCTTGTTTGATAAAATTTATTATTGTCTTTTTTATGATTTTCTTCAAGTGTGTATATATATATATAGATAGATATATACACACATTTGGGTAATATTCTTCAAGTATATATTATTGTATATATAGGCCTCTTCTTAAGCACATTTGATATTTGAGTTCTGTTGCAATGTATCACTGTGTATAATTGTATTTTGTTTTTGTTTGTTTGTTTAGAGCTAGGCTAGTGATCATGGAAAAGTTTATCTTTATGACCCGAACCCTTTTTGGTAAAGTTTATGACCCAAACCCTAGGTCCATATATAGGATAATTTCCTGCTCACTGGTATATCGGATAGCATACAGCCGTCATGGCATCTTCAAAAGTTTGTGCAAAAAAAATGAATCATAATCAGATTCGACACAAATTAAATAATCGGATATATATAAATATATAATTGGTCACGAGTATTATATTTGTTGTAATATATTTATATATACATATGAAATAATGATCAAATGTCAGTCTCATAATCAGTATCTTTCAATGTCCGTAGCTAGCTAGCTGTGTAGGTGATGTCATTGGCGATGGAAGTTAAGCCAACAAATAAAAGGTAGCAGTTGATGGCTAAGACAATGATATAGAAAATTCCAATACTTTTATTATATATATATATGAACACTATTCTAGTTATGTATATGTTATGAACTTATATATATATATATATATATATATAGATTCAATTACAATAACAAATTTAATTTACCTTGTAAATTATTCTAATCCCATAATGTTGGGCATAACGGTTGAGAAAAACTGGATCATCTTGTGCGTATAGTCAAGTAGACAAGTTAAGGAGTGATTGAAAAGCTTTGAATTGAGAAATTATATAAATAAATAAATAAATATATATATATATATAATATTGTATTGGATCTCAGCTTAGGTATAGCTAGTACATTAGGAAGAGATTGACCCCTAAGTTGGTGTTTAATTATAAACTAATTAACCATGTAGAGAGATTTTGGGTATCAAGAGCACCAGGGTAAACTGCATGAGCAGGATACACACGCAAGTTTCATCGAAACGGTAAAGATATGATGAAATTAACATAGATTTTGCAGGCCCCACATAAATTTTTATGTTTAGTGTTAGGGTTGTTGGGTTACATACATACATACATACATACATACATACATACATACATACATACATACATACATACATAAAGGCTCAAGTCTTAAATCCTAATCAAGTCGTACAGTAAGGATGTGATTAATATTTGATTTTAAAAAAATCAAGTCGTCTTTACTTGAACTTAAGTGTATAATGTATAAAGTAATCATAGAAGAACCATTTAATCTACTAATATATTTATCATCTATACACGTGCTATTATTTTATTAGTTAAAATATTAAAATAATTTAGATATAAATAAGTGAACTATTG